>JAHZNK010000035.1:0-28996 GCA_027744615.1 Lepidocyrtus cf. nigrosetosus NNG-2020 | reverse complement strand
CGCATTTGTCGTAATGTATGTTGAAAACAAATTTATTCTTTCCTGACCTGAAAATATCCAATTATGAAAAATGAAAGAAAAGTGCTCATAAACGCCTTGTCACTTTGCCAGGACACGGCCTGGTTAGCCAATCCAATTGTAAAAACAAAACATTGTACTTCAAAGTTTAACGAATTCGACAATTCGGAAATACCCCATAACAATAATCATTCGTGTTTAATGTAGCGGACAGGTGTAAATGCAACACATTTATTAAGCTCACGTTAAAAGAAAAGTAATTAACAATCGACCGGCACCATTCATCCATCCCTTCATTAGAAAAGCGAATAGCAGTTTTTTAAACCGAGAAACGATTTGTGAATAAGAAAAGGATTGATTTTTTTGCTTTTCGTTCATTAGCTTCGGTTTGTCATCTATATATATAATCTGCTTATTCTGTCTGTCAGTTTGTCATTCTGTCACGGAAAATATTTTTGCGGTTCTTTTAAAAATTAGTAAGTTTGAATCTTTACTGATTAAACTCAATGCTTTTAATAATTATTTTACAGCTGACTGGCGCATTTGCATATGGAACCGCACAAATTATTTCCAATATTACAATTTGTTGCGGTTCTTTTAAAAATAAGTTAGTTTAAATTAAATCTAATGCATTGAGTAAACACTGAGATTTTTAATTTGCTCATTTACATATAGAACCGCGCAAAATATTTTCAAGCATTAGAATTTTTTGCGTTTCTTTAAAGAATAATGAGTTTGGATGAAACTTGATGTTTCTGTAAACATTCAACTTCTGACTCTCCCATGTACATACTGAACTACAACTAATTTTCCCAGCGTTAAAAATTAGAGCGGGTTTTAAGATTCCTCGAGTTTTTTATTTTGATTTTTTGCTTCTTCTTGCTAAGAATCTTTTTCCAATTTCTTTCATTCTTATTACGTCATCTGCTCTCTAGAACCCGATGCGAAAGAATCGGGCCACCTGCTAGTTTAAATTATAAAGCCTTATATGAAGACATGTGTCAGCAAACAAATTGAGAAAAAGTTTTATTGTTTCAAGGAACAGGATTGACTAAATAAGAAACTGATTAAGAATGAAGCATGAAAGCATAGCGTATTTTGTAGCATTTCCTTTTAAATAGCTTCAAATGAAATAAATGAATCTTTTTCCAATTTCTTTCATTCTTATTACGTCATCTGCTCTCTAGAACCCGATGCGAAAGAATCGGGCCACCTGCTAGTAAATATAATATTTTTGAAGGCGGAAATGAGCTACACGACATTTTAAAATTACGTAAGATTTTCAAAGGTGAATCTTGATAATTCTAAATTATTTTTTAAAAAGATTTTGAGAACGTTCCAGTTTCAAAATTAGAGAAATCATGTATGCCAAAATAATCTCTTTTTCAAACACCGCGGTGAATACAACATGGATTAAAATTTGCAAACAAGATCTCAGATCAAAAGCTAACTGATACTGTGAGTCAGTAGTAATATAATATATAAGCAAACTAAATTTTTCCTAATAAAAATGAACCGATATGATGCATAAAAAGCAAATTAGTTCGTGATGGACCCAAAGATAGAAATGCTAACACGGTCAGAACAAAGCGGGAAAAGGGGTGGAACAATACCAACGTTAAATGTTAACTTGTATTTAATTAGAGCTGAAATGAAGCCGGCATGTCTGTCGGCTTGAATCATTATTACTGACAAGCAAAATTCATCTCTCTCCCTTTTCATTTACCAACAATATTTTATTTTCTTATTTCTGTTTAAAAATACATTTCTATTCCAATACTTTGTCTTGTACTTTTAAAATACTAATGATTCTTACCCTACTTTACCCTTTCTCTTAAGCATATTATGCCGCTATCTTCCTCGTAATATATGAACATTTTTTCTCTAAAAAGTTTTTTCTTTGATTGTTTAAGAACCGTGCGGCCTTTCTTCATCTTTATCTTCCCACTCTCCTTGTTTTCTTAGACATGAATAATAACAAAAATAATGAAAGAGGAACACAAGATGAAGTTAATACTTTGTGTTTTCTTTTTGAAGAAATGGACAAACTTTTTATTCAAAGCTACGCTGCTCGCTACGCGCTGACTACTATCCGTTCACAGTGGCCCTTAGGGACAAGAAGTGGTGTTGTGCTACAAATACAATATGTAACAAATACGTTACATAACACTGTTACAAGAAGATATGATCGTACTTCTCTCGAAAAAAACTTATTTTTAAAGTAAAGAGGCTGAAAAGGGTTAGTCATTTATTTCCTTCCCCAGTCTCCCCGATTTTTATACCACAACTTTGAAAAGTTATGCTCATGTCTTGCACTTTATGTTCTTGTGAGACAACCTTTTAAATCCATGTAATGTTTATGTCTGTGAAGGTGGAACGAACAAGGGATGATCTGTCGGTTTTGTCTTGTGTGTGGCATTTTTAACCCTTTTAATTTGATTCATACATTACATATTAGTATCTGCACACAGACAGATTTAAAAAAGAGCTTTTTTAAATCATCATCGCCTAGCCAGCCACACAATATGAAAATAAAGTTTTAAGTGCTCCTAATACGTATTCATAAAAACCTAAATAACATTATGATTATTATTATTATGCATGTAGATTGCTGTCTGTTGGCCAGAAAACAGTCATCATCTTCCGCAACATCAACAGCATAATAATCCAGAGAGAAAATGAGAGTTCCTCGTAACTAATAGAATCTCATCTTTGCCGACGCTTTTCCAGCTCCCACTACCTTCATTCTGTGCAATTTATTTGAGAACGCTTATTAAATATAGGAAAAACCAAAGGAAGAAGTAATGATGATGAGTTAGAAGCCTTCAAAGCCGACCGCCCGCATTCATACTTGCATTTGTAAACGAGTTAATGACAATTACCATGCAAAAACAGATCAAATCATTTTACAAAAATTACAAACTTTGTAGCAAATATAAAATTGATTAGATTTAAATAAAACACTAATTCCAATATTTTTTAAATATAAAAATGAAAATAGGGATAAATATGAAATTTTAACAACATTTATGAGAAAAGCTGATGGTTTTTATTTTTCATACAGCATTTACATCATAGGGGAATGTACGACTGTACTTAAATATTATCTAATATTACCTGAAAAATGCTCCGTTTTTTCTAATTTTTCCACATGAATATAATAAGGAAAAGATAAGAGGGAGGAAAGAAAGCCGCAAGAACTTACAAGGAAATACATCCATTAGAAAACTAGGAATGAACATAATTTGGACACGTAAATGCACGCCTAATTATAACAAAGTGTGTGGCAAAGTTTTATAATAATGTGTGTGGTATGAGAATGTGTTTAAGCACATTATTAAACTAGGTAAAAAGAAGTTAGAAGAAGGAGTGAATGAAAAACGAAAAGCCTAATTTGCTTTATCGCACCTCGTGATCATCATCGTCGTCATCAAACTAAGGAAGAGAAGAGAGGAGAAAGAACAAACTTTTCTTTAATTTTCCAGATTACAATCTATCATCAATAAATTTTCCGGAATTTGCAGGTGGGAATGTAACAAAAGAAAAAGTCAGATTAGAAAATGCCTTTTCTTTTTAGATAATTTCAAAACGTAGTATCAAAAGCAATGTAATGCCATTCCTTTATCTTTTGCTCCACGAGCGAGAACAAAACTTACATGGACTACTGCTATGTTAGAAAGTGTGCGCTTAAAATTTTTTGATGCATTTTGTTCATAATCAAATCAGAATTCCCTTCCACTTCTCTCTATCAAGTAGCATTAGTTTAATAAGCGTTAGTTTTACAAGGATCTAAGGAGAAAATCGTGATAGTCCGGAACAAGATTGTGGAGTTGTTGTTGAGCAATCTGATTATTCCTTTATTGCTTTGTTAGTAAACTTGCTTCTGCCAGTTTTTTATATAAATTCCAACACTGCTAATCACTATTAAATGACAGGGATGAAACGGGATGAGAAAACTTTTTCCTTCGAGCTAACAACTTTTTAACAGAAAAAGGAAACAATCAACAAGACCAATGAATGCACCTAATAATGATAATAATATGTAGGATGAAAGGATGAGCAGAAAAAGGCGAAGAGCAGCAGCTTATTTCTTCAATCAACAAAGGAATCATATATCAGCTACTTTATGCATAGATATTACAATGCAAAACAATGTTATAAAAGCTCAGCCACACACGGCGAATTTTTTTTACAGTTCATATAAATATTCACGCATACAACTGATTATTAGACGGATATTGTATTGTAATGTAAGCCTCATTCCATTTAAGGTGTACATGAATGAGTAGGAAATGTGAGTTCCCTCCAGCGGAATTGCGTTCAGGTAGCCGAAAACACTACTGACTTTCTGACAGGTTGACAATAAAATAAGAAGAGATGTTTTAAAAAGAGCAGGAGCAGTCACATGCCAACTTCTAGTTACAAAATCAAAAGGGATCACTTTCTAGCACAAAAGGCAAATGCCGTAATATTTCGATTTGTCAAGAATGAAGAGCAGAATTACTTGCATTCTTTGCTTGACATGTATATTTTAAATGGACAGTGATCAGTTACTGCCTTCTTGTTGTTGTAAGTAGATTTTTAAAAAATCAGATTAAAAAAGTGAAAATTATATGTGGGAAATAGTAAATTTTTGAAACTATGTAGATATAGGTAAACTGCATCTAATTTGGATAATGTAGATGTCAGTAGAGAATACAGCTCCAGTTTTCATAAGATTTATTTGAAAAAGGGGAAATAAAAAAGTTACCTCTCAAATTCCGTAAGTCGGGAAGAGTCTCGAAATCCTTTTGCGAAGGGATTGCTATCAATTTTCAGTTTGGTAATCTGTAAAAAAAAGAACAATTACATTAGGTACAGGTTACGATTAGATAATTTTAATGTGAACAAGTTCAGATTAAATCCTGCTCCTGTGGTTGCTGCATTCCACGTGAGTGCTACACACATAGCGGTACCACTATATCAATGTCAATTTGAACTGTCAAGAAGTAGTCCGTTGAACCTTCCAAAACATCACCATTATTACACAATCAATGCTTTTCATGTGAGTACATAACACATCAACTGATTCCAAAGAAAAAAAACGTTTCAGTTTTTTTATTGATGACGAGGATAATGTTTTACTGTGAAGCAATACAGTACATGTGAACATGACTTTGAAATTCTAATGACTGAAAGCATTGTAAGATTCCATTCCACCAAAAAAATAAATAAATACGGTCGAAGAAGATTTTATTGAGCTTGAACTCGCTAACGAGCAAGGGTACATTTTTACTTGTCTTCTTCTCACCAAAAAATATTTCAGAAACCAAAAATTGAATTTCGAAAAAAGCATCTCTGGTTTTGTAAAAATTCCTGCGTCAAAAATAAAAGACTATTTAAAACGTGCACACAGAATTAGGTGATATCATGGCAAAGACAAAGCTAATCATCGTTCTATATACCCAACAGGGTATCTGGATTACGACCTTCTTCATGTCACAAATTTTCATGATTTCAAAAAGTGAGCATGTAAATCTGTCAGTGAGTTTCTAACAGGATCTGACGATGCTACTCTGCGCTGCTGTTGTGAGCATAGTTAACGAAATGATATTTAAAGTGCCATCTAACGAAGCACTGGCTTTACATAATTAAGTATAACACGTCCCTTTTTAGTTTTCAGCAGCTTTATACTTTACGATAAACTTTCTTTATATTTAAATATTTTGAAGAACGCTATGCATTTGAGGCACCCATTGAAAAAATGAATCGTTCTTCGTTCATACTCGATAATGAGCAAACTTGGATACTTTTCATCTAACGAGAATCTAAATGAGTTTTTGTTGAAATGATGCGGAAAGTGAAGAACATTTCTTTATGGCTGTTATGTCATGATATAAATAAAAAATATTTAGTGATTACAATTCTGCACTCGACTACTTATTGATGACTTGAAAATAATGGGAGCGATAAATATTTAGCAGTTGACAATTTAGTGAATACTTACGCAGATGCAAAGAAGCTTTTGAATTCTATTGTTATTCTAGGGGTTTAAAATACACAACTAAAGCTAATCAGTACAGAACTTAATGCAAAGATTCAAAATGGTTAAGTTGCTGAAGTCAGTATTGCTTTCAATACATTCTAGTAATTTTTACACCAAGGAAATGAGTTCCAGCAAGGATCATTATGACATCCAGAATGTTGCAATGAATAACAGAAAAGGGGATATTTCATAGTTTTTAAATAATTGTTTGAAAATCAAATGAGCTGTGGAGTGTGGATCTTGTTCACAACTGTGTGGTGCAATACGGTTTCCATTAAGGATAATTGGGCCACCCAGCCACTCTGGAGGATGATGAAGTGTCGAGATCATCTTCCACAAAATTTTTCATGTCACCTATTATTTTTACCACAACATTATTCTGTTCTGTTACAGAAAAAGCCATTGCAAACGTCAACTAAAAATCCTATTTCAGCATTTTAAAAGAAATTTCTATTACTGGAACTCATTTTATTTCATATTACAGAATGTGGGAATTTATTAATTTTAAAACTTCATCAAAAGGAAGCATTGCAAATGCTGCTGCATAGTAAAATACAAGAGGATAAAAGTAGTTACGTTTTCCTCTTGATTCGGCTCGGCATCCTCATACAAAAAAGGAAAATTACATAACCGGTAATAGGAATTGATCGGTCTCGTGACGACTTGCTTTGTCTGTCGGTCATTTATATCGATTCATTAAAATCCCTACCTTTATTCGTACTGGTTGAAGAGATAAGTGATTGCAGTAAACGCTTTTTCGCTTCTATTTGTGTCAAGTTCTTACTAAATATTCACTGCCCATCCATTGATTTCACGCCAGTTGTTGTTACACATTAAAGAAAATAAGTCCGTTAACAAAACTCCCACAAGAGCGATTGATGGCAATTAAATAGCAACAAAAAATGATCTACATAGGCAATAATTTTTATTAGAATGAGGTTTTACTTTCCTCCTATGCATACATATTGACAGGTAAATAGCGGGAAGAAAATTGATTAGAGCAATAATCCAGATGTCCAGAGAACGGAACCCAAAATCATTGCGGAATGTTTTCCTGGCGCTTTCAGACACTCTCTTCAAGCTTATACTAAACGCTTTAGGATTCCATTGGGGAATCACAAGTGCCGAAATTTTATGATCTAATTTTTATTACTTTTCTCATTAGCATTATTATGCAATGGAGAAGCATGGGCCAGAACAACTTTAATAGTTTTTTTTTTAAATCGAACAACAAATTATTTTTAGCTGAATTAAAAAAGTAGCTCAGCCATTGTAAAATTAATATGAACTTGTTACAATTTAAATATACTTGAAAATGCGGTGTAAACGAAAGCACTGACTGTTTTGCTTGGCGTGAAGTTCACGAATCCTTTTATGAAATCTTTTACCGACCAAAACGTTTGAAAAAATGTCGGCATTTCAATTTTGCTCATCGGAGTAAATTTTACATAGGGGTGCTGGATATGACCTTTTATTGTTCTAATTACACCAGACCGGACAGCGTCTTGAACAGGTCTTTCACTTTATTCATTGTAGTTATTATTACCATAATCTTGATTGAAATTGTTATTATCCCTTCAACAGTATCATGTAGAAAAACGATCACGTCCATTTTTCTTACAATTATTATTGCTCACCAGAAGCAATCATTATTATTACACATTATTGCTTCCTACATGTAATTATCTTACCGTTTCTATTCTATTGCTTTTGCCATCTCGCAACATCTAATTTTTTCATCCAAATTAGCTAATCTATATTAATGAGCGACTAGTTAAAAGCGGCATTTTGCTTTCATGTATTTTTATGGGAGTGAACCAATTCATCTATCAATCCCTGTCAACTTTACATCAAAATAGTGTGTATTGCGGGATGGTTTATATTGTTTTTAAAAATCGACAAGTAAACTTGATTTAGTCAGACGTGCATGCTAATTACCCTGTTAAACTTCAAGTTAAAGCTTGAGGGATCTGTCTTTAAATGTACAAGACACTACTGCAGAGCTTTTGTTGAAATTATTATGGTGATGTGATGAAGCAACTTGATGTGATGATGATTGCTGGTAAAAAAAGAAAGCTTGACTTAACCATCACACCCTCATTATTTACTATCATCGTCAGAAACATCAACAGCCACGCTACCACTAATTCGTCCGAACACTCCGTTTATATATTCAAGCATACAATGACAGACCTTTTCACAAAAATTGCTCTCACGTCAACGGTTTCAACAATGGCTAAGCAAAAGTGGTAATAGTAATAATAACCGGAGAATCTTAATTTTTGCTTTGTGAAAAGGAGCTAAGGTAAATAGGAATACGTAACCGACGGAAGGTTTCATCATTAAGTTGTATAATGTATTTGTAATTGTTTTGTCTTTCGTGCCTATCTTCACAACTATGTATGTACTGCATTTTCCATTTCCTATGACAATCATTAGGATTTCACTACAGAGGGACAGAGAATGAGCTGAAATTGTGAATTTTCAGGGAGTCATCATGGGTAATCAAGTTATATTATCCTTTTTTGATATCCATGCTCAAACTAAATGAACAACTCGAAATCTCCTGTTTTACTCTAGCTCGCTGCAATAATGAAAATCACATTATTGTTACAATCGCACACCAAAACATTATTACAAAGACGGATCCGTGTGAGTGGATGATCAACAACAACAGGAACAACGGCCATCTAGCAAATTATGAAGTTGCTGATAATAACAATGATAATGATTATAGTTTCCACATTTGCTCTATATTACTCTACTCATCCCACTACTAAAAGCTTTTCAATTTCTTACTCCTGTGAACTTTGGTGGATGGAATTATAGAAAATGACTGAATTGAGTACACATAGTTGTCGCTATTTTGCTTATTTTTGTCTACCAAACATTAAACTTTGGCATGGATTCGGAGCGTATGCGCATCTATGTAAATAAATAAGTAGGTTTTCAGTAGTTTCTTGCTTATTGGTTAATGATGATTACGGCCAAATTGCAATTTATAAGAGGATCACGTAATGACACTTGGACTCCTTTTTTTAAAAAAATAGTGACATGACAGTGTCAATTATGGCACCACCAAATAATGGTGCGGGTACTTACTCGCTAATGATTTTTGGTTGTTTGTAGAACCATTACTTTGTACCATACATTAAAGAACCATAAACTGTAGACAATTATTGGACATTTTTGATAATGTCAGTAGTAAACTTTAATATTCAATAAGGTTGTGAATTGCGTTGGGTCTTTTTTTGAGTCATGTTAAGAAATGCTAGACGTGAGTATAAAAGCCGTGAACGATGAAGAAGCGTTTTAATTGCCATCTACAGACAAAAGACGAGTTTTATATCCTTGTTTAATGAGAAAGTGGTAGCAGAAAACAAAACAGTTGAAGAGAGGAGCTGTTCTCTGTTTACAGGTATGCGCAACGAAATGTAAGGTAACGTTAACAAATGAGCAAATACTATGATTACATGTTCTCATGAATCCACCACTCTTGAGCTAGCAAAAGTCGTTCTGGGGGTGGAGGCTGTTTGTGTTCATTCATGCTGATTTTTCAACCGTGAAAGAAAAGCGAAGAGGAAGTACTGGAAAATAAGAAGTATGTATATGCCAACATATAAAGCGGAATTGCTATAAAGGGCTTTTCTCAATTTATTTCTACCCATTAGGTTACCACAATGAACAGCTATATGAAATGATTTTAAAAAAGGAAATTCATTTTTAATAGCTTTGCGGATATAATCTTTTAAATTGTTCCTTTTTCGAAGACAATAGCGAGCATCCGCTAAATTGTAACAGTTTACCTGTTTACTGTGTTAGGACAATTCACATATTATCTCGTGAAGAAACCAAAAAATAACGTTTTTTAAATAAAGGTTTTCTACCTTTTTATTCCACGAAATGTAATGAATTGCATGACAAAAATTCAACATGGCCGAATTTTTAAAGCAGCACGAATGAAAATTATACCAACAAAAGCACGTATTCTATGTATATAAATAATACGGTTTTTGAGATATCCAATTCCAATAATTAATAGTTTAAGCAGACAGTCAAAATTCATAGTAGAATAAATATTGCACGTCGATGCATGTGCATGTCAGGAGACTCACCCACAATTCAGACTTAAACTACCAATCACACAATCTCATTTTCGAATCGTGAGCATGAAATGAATTGAACATCATGAGATGATAACCGTCAATTGTTACAGCTAAAGTAATAGTTTGTAAAGTACTTCTATTGTGAGTGTACAGCAGTGGCGTGTGGTGTCACGCTAACAATAAAAACTTGGGCTAGTTGTTTATTTGAAAAAACGAAAAAACTCATGCCATTCTTTTCGTTCTTTTTATATAATTTTAAAAGTAGTTTGTACAAAAAATATGGATTTCCTTTATAATGATAGTGAGCCTTCATCACTTGAAATCCTGTGAAAAACAAAATTTTAAAGTGTTGCTACCTTCTAATTTCTCACACCTAAAGTATTTGATTTCAACGCTTTTACACGTTGGACGGATGTTTCAAGGAAAATACCCTTTGGGTATAGCGTGCAATACTTTTAATAACAAAAATGGTTTTCATGTAATTTACAAAATTCTGATAGCAACAAAATCATGTAATATTATTGATTGGACCATATCGCATGAGCGTTATCACAATCCGGCAAGGCATGTCTGATACAAGTTGCAGGTCGCCAATCAAAAATAAGTGCAAAAAATTAATCTAGCGTTTAATGACATCCAATGGCTTGAAATTGTTAAAAATTCTCAGTTGTTTTGTAAACCTTATGTGCGTTATGTAATGGTAACCCAGAGCAAAAAAGCTTTTATGTTTATTAGCTAGGTGGTCTTCAAAAGCTTACATGAAATACTCTCTCCTTCAATCTACGTCTTTAAAAGCATTACATTTGAAACTGATGCAATAATCAAATCAATCATTCATTCATTAAACACAGTAATCATCAAAAAGAAAGATGAAGAACAGGAGCTTTTTTACATTCTTCTAAAAGGAACATTATCTGGCTGGCAAGCCCTTAAAATGTTCATAATTGTTATGCTAATGAGAATTACATCTACAAGAAAATTATTAAGAGAACTTTACTTATGTGTGTAAAGTATGCATTCGATTTATCCGTTTAGTGATCAATGATTGATCAATAGTTAGCTATCATACAACTAATAGGTTCTTCTTATGAAACCTCTTCATGATATTGATGCAAGCTCAAAAAATGATACTTCGAAACAATCCATTTTTACATTCTTTAAAATTGATTTCAACCAGCCGAAGTGAATGTGGAGACAAACAATAAAAACTATCGATGAGATGATACATAATACACAATTCTATATTAAAGCAAATGGATATTTGCGTGGAAGCTGCTTATTACCATTACACAAGGATCATTGCCACCACGAAGACAATAATGATGTAACACTAGGAAATTCCTATTGAATCCGAATGAAATGAATAGCATTTGTATATGAGTGAATGAAATGTTTAAAAAGTTGAGACGTCAACGTGTCAAGAAGTGAGAGAGAAAAATGAATTTATAATCGGTACAGTATTCTTTAATACTTTCTCCATATTAAACTTTCTGCATAAAATACTTTGGCTATTAATGCTGCAATTGTGAGTTAACTTTTAGAGTGACAGGAACAACAAGCAGAATCAAATCACTAGTAAAAGCTCACAGGTTTGTTAAATGGACCTCACACATCTCACAGACTTTTTACTAAATGTTTGAATCCATTGTGTTGTAGAATAGGATTGATTCGTAGCGTAGACGTATAAATGGACGCAAACCAGCCCAACTTTACGTACTCTTCTGATAAATGGATTTGATTGATTTGAAAGATTCGAATTTTGTTGCAAGATTGAAATGTGGTGAGTATAAAATATTTTATAATGAAAAGGCATAGTTTTTTGGTATTGAGAAAAAAGAACTATAATGCCATACGATAAATGCAAGGAGGATCTCACAGGGTGGAAAGGTGGAAGATTCATATCTCATTTTTAGTTTCTGACTTGAGCAACATGACAGTTTTCGCTACTGCATTCACGCTTCAACAGCCATTCCATCTTCACAAGCCGTTTAGCCATTTAGTTAGTCATCGTATCATCATCGTGATCATCGCTGTCATACAAATTTCATGTTTTCTTAACCTCATCACCAAACATATAAACCTGTGATGATATATAATGCTTGCAAGCAAGGATTGTCACTATCTTATATGATGATAAAGATAGTTTGAATTTTAAAGAAAAAACGATATGATGCAAGATATATTTGACAATGGCTTTCGCGTTTGGTGGTCCCAATGATTTTTGCCTGCATCGCTTACATCTTCCTCATACTTATTGTTTTTTATATAATAAAATTCCAATCTTTGCACACCATCTTTGAACAAAATTATTTTATGCATACGTAAATCTTGTTATAGAAAAAGTATCCACCAATCATCTTTCATCTCAATTCTTACCGTTATATGTTAAATTCTGAACTGTATAAAAGTTGGCAAAAAGATTTGAATAAGAAATGAGTGATGAGCTGTTAGAAACTTACCAGTTGATTTTGATATGCAGTGACAGCAGTGAAAACCGTTTCGGGGAAAACAAATGTTCGAAAGTATTCTGACTCCAGGTCACTCACAAACGCTCCACTCGACATCATTCCTTCTCGCCACTAGAAATGCAAACATCATGGTTCATTAATAGAAGTTTATAAGCATTACTTTAAGCTTATTATTTAACAAAAAATATATCATTTTAGCAACATTTTACAGTTTATGAAGTCACTTACTTTGACCAGATGAATTCTCGGTTGATACCGATGCATTGAGTTTAGCACCAACTAGTAATAAGAAAAAACATTATAAGAATAAAAACAAGCTTGTATTTTAATTGTGATAAAATCATCAATCAAAAAATTATGCAAGTTGTGGCAACAATGTGAACACCGTATAATTATCTCTTTTTAAAAGATTGATTTACATCATATCATTTTGCCATGTAAATAAATACCGTGAAATTTTCCAGGTTTTGTATGCTTACGATGATCGATGATAAGCGTATCGGTAACGCTTATTATCCACAGGTACAATATCTAACAGCACTGCGTATCTTTGGTCACATGAGATTCCTGAAAAGGAAGCTCGAACGGTGGGAAACATTCTCCTGCAAATGAAAAAAAATATTTTAAAGTAATTCCAAAAATACAGTTGGCAGAAAAAACTGATAAAAATGTTGATTTTTATGCAATTATTTATTTGTGATTTAATGCGATCTATGAATAAGACGTTATAAGAAAATGTCTATAGGTTAAATTTGTAAAAAGAAATTTAATATATATCACAATTTTTTGATGGTTTTGAAATTTTGGTCATATTATTGCGTAAAAGAGAAAGATAAATTTTATTGGTGAGCCGAAGAGGCTCTTTCTCTTCTTCATATTATACGTACACATATAAGTATAGTACACATATAGTAGTAAAAAAGGGTGAATGCATCTAAAAATATATATTTATTTAAAGTAATAGTTTTGTGGTGTGTGGTATGTACTTTACATTATATCAGTGGCCCAAGTGCGGAGGCAGTAGTCAGCCATAAAAAGGAGATGAGAAGTGGTCCAAGTTGAACTCACAAATCATTTCTAACTTCCAGCTGTCCTATCTAATTTTGCTAAAGGTAGTTATCTCTCTATACCAAAGCAAAAATCTGTACTCAACTCAACATATTAGAAGTAAAATGAACACGGTGCGCGGTAGAATAGGATATTAAAAGATGTTCACATCGAGAAAAACTGCAGAATGAAAATTTCTTCTCCACTTGAGAGAGAGATGAAAATATGACGACATGATAGCAGTAGAAAAAGCAGAGAAAGAAGAAAAGTGTTTGAAAATGGAGATGAGAGTTGCACAAGTGAGTCTTTTCCCACTTTTACACTTGGCGTTCTCCCTCTTTTTTCCTCTCTAACTGACTTACGAATTGACTAACTGATCTCTTTTCACGAATATTTTTAGATGACTTTATTAAGTACGTACAAACTTGGAATGAAATGTAATGGAGTAAGTAGAAAGGAATCGTTTATGATAAAACAAAATGAATGTGGCTGTAAATATGAAGTAAAAGCGGTGCTATGGTAAGTGGCAAGATAGGGAAAGTAGGAGCCAAAAACTGAGTTAACAAGAAAAAGAAAAAAGTTGCTTTGATAGTGAGTGGAGATGAGCTCTAGGAAAACCTCTTGAGATCATGAAGGGCTGAAAAGTGCTTGAGTTGTGCGAAAAGTTGAAGTGTGATGAGCTGAAGAGGCACATTTTCATGAGCTTATCGGATGTGCTCCCTCACATTATGCTTGGTTTTGTTACTCTCCCACTACTGTGTGAAAATGTGAAGACGACTAGGAAGAAAGCTATGGAAAGTAAAATGAAGACAGACATAAAAACGCATTTTGCTCCTCACCAACAACTCCGCATATATGTATTTACGAGCACTTCCAGTCTATATGCTTCATTTTTATACTAGTATATACTTTTGATAGAACGCGATAAAACTCTGCTGCATATTTACAGCTTGCCCGTATCATTAGTTATATATTATTATAATGTAATTTCGCTTATGGGGTAGTTTCCTCCTTTAAAAAGCAACTTTTCCGGCCAAAATTCCATTTAACTCTGGAAACATCTCTCACACTCTCTCTCTTTCCACTTTTTACTACTTCGTCCCCTCATTTGCATTTCTTTCTCGTGGCCATAAAATTGAGAAAGAGTGAGAAAGAAAATTGTGAAGAAGTAACTCTACTTCTACTTAAATAAATGCATGCTTGAACTGTTCTCCAACTCATTGTTATTTTAAGAAAAAGGGAGGAATCGTTCCGGTGTGTAACATCTTGACGATTCCTTAACCTTATTAGCTTGTGAAGTGAATATTCAGAATGTTTGACCGGAATGTTAAATAATTTTCTAACATACCTTTCTCACCAATTTCCATTTTCATTCTTTCTTTTACAAAATTCCATCAAATCTTACTTAAAGCTTGTTGAAAATAAAACTGATTTTCTAAATCTGGCAAAAAGCAGTTGAAAAATAAAATAAGAAAGAGGAACTATAATTTGAATGTTTGTTTATACATTGATAAACCAAAAACTACACAATAAATAGGAGAGTAAAAATTGCCAATTCATCGAAAGTAATAATAAAAATAAACAATGCAATGGAGCAATAAATGATCGAATAATTTGAATTTTGTTTTTTTAGAACTTTTGCCGCAACATTTACGCAGCTTACCACAAAAATATCTCTTTAACATTATATTTTAATGCCTTTCTTTTAGCTATTCATGCTCATCTTATTATATAGGTATAAGAAATATTATGCAAAATATAATTATTACGTATGCAAAGACGAGCTCCCACAGTTAGTTCATTCTAGTCAGCAAGCTCTTTACATTTTTGCTGGCGGAAAAGAGGGAGGAGATCGTTTAGCTTACCAACAAGAAAAAGAAGTGATTCGGTCTGATCGTTGTCGTAAAGTGGAGAAAAGCCTATATGATATAATATTTTCTTTTTAACTACTCCTTCGTATATATTATTATAACTTTTACACATAAGAATGAAGAGGAGACGAAAGTGAGTGGGAAAAT
This sequence comes from Lepidocyrtus cf. nigrosetosus NNG-2020, assembly GCA_027744615.1. Classification (NCBI taxonomy): domain Eukaryota; kingdom Metazoa; phylum Arthropoda; class Collembola; order Entomobryomorpha; family Entomobryidae; genus Lepidocyrtus; species Lepidocyrtus cf. nigrosetosus NNG-2020. Next base: position 13,314 of record JAHZNK010000035.1, on the reverse strand, counting down.
GAAGAGACTATACGCTCACTACTCACTTCATTTCTTCTCCTAATTTCATGGATTTTATTATAACAGAAATGCTATATATTTTTTTCTTGTTATAAGCATAGTCTTCCTTTTCGCTAACGCATTTCTTTCCATATCTTTTCTCACCACCCTTCTTGTTGAAGTTTGCGTTTTGGCAAAATGCCTAAAACTTTTAACAAACTTTTTTCTTAACATTTTACGTGTGGAGGCAAGAACAGGGCATGTTTTTATATTTAAAGGTTTTGTTTTGGAATAGGGAAGACTTTTGGAAATGTTGAAAACATATGATCATATGATAGTAATTCGTATATTGTTTCTTGAAGCGTTAAGAAACCTAAAATCCAAACTACTCCTTCTCCCTATAACAGTTGACATTGCCCAATATATTTGTTTCCTTATACAGTTCTGTAGTAGATATAAAAGAATAGGGAAAAGCACTTAATCCTTTGGATGATAGCAATGTTCTGATAAGAAAGTTTGCAGGAATATTCGACAAAGCGTACTTTGTCGAGCTCGTATATTTTTGATGTTTCTTCATAGCTATAAGAATGGAATTAGTTTCTATTTATTATGGAGGCTAATAAAAGTGAATATACCCAACGATATGGAGGGATGTTCATAAAAGTAACTTTCTTTCGAGTTATGTATGTTGAGTGGAACAGCTCGTCAACTCTTAATACTTTAGTTCCGAGTCTAACATAACGATGTACTTATTATTACTAACCGTGATACACTCCAGTTTCTTTCTCTATATGGATTTTGTTGGTATCATTATTGAGAAATGTGGAGAGGGCTTCTTATGCTACTGGATAGGGTTGGATGGGGACGGTGTGGTATATAACGGTACGATAGGAATAATACGGGTGGATGGAGTGGAAGAGGAAGAAGTACTAACAAGAAGATAAAATCGGAGCTTTAGACTGGGGTCGTTAGGAGCTGCGCTGCTGATGGAAACTTTGGCGTAAATTATCTGCCAAACTGAAATTAGAAACTGTTAATGGTCTCGCATCGACGCTGTTCTATTTCTTTGACTTGAGCTTGTCAACTCTTTCATTCCACTATTTTATTCGTTTTTCCATTACATTCCTTCCATCGACGGAAAAGGATTGAACGGAGAATATCCTCTAGACATTTGATATGGATTTAAAACTACTTTCATATTATTAACCAGTATAAAAGTACGTATCAACTTGTTTATGCCTTTTGTTATAAACTAACAAAGCAGAGAACGATTACTTTCCTTCGATCATAAAAGGTTTTCAACCGACAAAACCGCTCCAAAATTGTTAGGAAATCGATGCAATTTATTCTTTTTTACTACTACCTCTCTCTTCTCAAATACCACATATATTTATTGTTTAGTCCGTGGGATTTTAGATATCAGTCTGGATTGCTTGATTTTATTACTTCTTTATTTTCACATTAAAATTTTAAGCCAATATTAAATTCTGCAAGCTAAAAAAAATATATAAATGCACAGGAACCATAGCATAAAAAGAAGGGAAAGATTAAACTCCATATAAGAAATTTTTTACAAACTAAGCACTTTTCATTTCTCATGAAATGGCCAATCAATTGGAAAGAAAGATATTTTATCGGAATAGATATAGCAAACTTTTTTTTTGAAAAGCCGATCTTTCATCTGTCGACTAGGCCGTCTGCGTTGTCTGTAAAATATGCTATAGAATCCGAAAAAATTGTGAAAACTGCGCACTATTCTCATTCTACACACAGAAGAGAAAAGAAGACCTATCTCGAGGGAATTTCTACAACCTTGTGGTGTGGATAGACGAGATGGGCAAGGGAATGACGATGATATTTTCTCTTTGGCTGACTTAAGACACCTTTCACCATTCCTTGAAATCCCAATACAACTTAAGTGGAATGGGAAGGAAAGACTTGGAAAGCTACTCTTTATTCTCTACAACTGGCAGTTTGTTTCTGCTCGATGACGATGACTGCTCATATTTCCTTTCAAAAAATACGTCCAAAGTAGGGATACTGACAGGAGGAAAACAACAAAATTGCTTCACTCTTATGCAGAATTCTAACAAGACTGTTTTCCCTTAAACATGAATGCTGCACGCACACATATCAAATATAATAGGTTCTAAAGAATGCTTTCCCTTCACCCTTTGACATCAAAAAATATATTTTTAGACTTCACAGAACTGGAAATACTTAAGGTACTTTACATTTCGTAAGTGTGAGTGAGGGAAAAGAAAATAGCCAATTTTTCTGGTTTCTTTCTCGAAGACGGATAGAAATAAAAAATGTATTTTGTGAAAACTGGTAAATCTTCAAGCGTTCCTCAAAACACAAAGCTTTCTTCATTTCTCATGAGTGACGAACGAGAAAGGCGCACAATTTTTTAATGCACACACCCAGCATTTCACGGTATATAAAACTGTAATGTTTATATAGATTTCTACAGCAAACAATAAAAATGTAAGTTGGAACTTCCCTACAGAGAATACTTGTCTACATTATTTTTACTGGCTTTCTCCAAGACTCTGAGTGAAAATGCCTTTCAATATTTCATTCCTCTAAAAGGTTAGCAAGTTCTCACTTTGGTGTAAAATGAGCCAATTTCTTGAAGTGAAACTGAATGATGAGGCTTTCATTGAAATTTTATGTGGTTTCTTCTCGTATATACCCTTATTAAATCCGTATTCAAGTATTTGCTTGGATTCCAAGCTTTGGAATCAAGGGTTGCTGCATTTTAAAATGTTTTGCATGAAATGTCAATAAGTAATAATTAAAATTTTAAAAAATTTCTTGATTAATTACTGCGTTAAATTTTGAAAACAAAACTGGTGCATTATTACATTATGTATTTCATCATACTTAAGACCGCACAAATGTATGCAAGGGTTAATGTACATGCGTAATAAATGAAATATGCGTGATGTACATTGCCGCTATGGCTTCTCCGCGTGCCTAGCCTCGCCTCCTATTCTTTCTCCGTTTTTTTCATACAAAAGAAAAAATGGTAAGTAGTGGTAAGTGGTAGCTTTTTAACAACGAACCGAGCATCGATAAAAAGACTTGACAAGAAAAGCGAGAATGTCTGTCACATTAACATGCACAATGCGACAAACTGACAATTTTTTTCTCCTGTCTACTACCACCACACCAAATGAATATAATATACTTTCTCTATTATTGCTTTAATGCGAGCAAACACGTACATTTTTCTATTGCTGTAAGTAATAACTTGGACATTCACTTTTCTCTTCGTGGAATGAAAAGAAGGCATTTAGAATTAAGTGTAGTCATTTGCTACTACTTAATAAGTATAAGTGGGGTGGCATGCCGAGTGTTACATTGCTGCAAGTTTTCTTAATATTTCAGCTCCAGTGGAAAGAAAATATTGTCGCCATTTACGACAAAGTTTATTAGAGAAAATGTCACTTGAATTACTCAGAATGACAAAGGTTGAAAAAGGTAAGTAGAAAAAAAGCGAGAATATTCACAATTCGTTGTTTGTGACGGCGGAGAGGCAAGACGAATACGAAAGATGACAAATTCATACATTGCGCTGAATTTTCACGAGAAGGAAGCTTTCGGTTACTTTTATAACCTTTGGTCAGCGACGGCAGCTCAAGTTTTGTTAATACATTTTAAACTTTAAACTGTGTAATATAAAAAAATATAAAGTAAGTAAAAAAAGATATAAAAAGTTTGTTTGAGAATGAATATAAATTTTGTTTCGCTTTTATGAAAAATAGAAAAACAGGCAAACCTATCTCTTGTTACACATTATATCTGGTTAAACTAAAAATATATGGAAATGAAATATTTTTATTCTTTAAATATACTTATCCTACAAAAAGCATCATGAATATTTCAAACGGTTTTTTACGATTAAAGAGGTGAAACTATTTTACTCGAAAACATGGCTTCATCATGATCTCATACTTTTTGGAACTACTTGCGAATATGAATATTACATCAGCTTTTTTAAATATGATTCACACACACACTTCAGCGTATATTTTCCATTTACTTCTTTCTATTCCGTTCCATTCTTTAAACTTCCTCCCTTAACCTCTCCTAATATGATTTTAGCAATGCTTACCGCAATTCATTGAAAATGTAATGTATAAAAAATTGGTAGCAAAAAAACGAAACGAGCTAGTCCCTCTAGTCGTATTCCATAGGTGAAAATAAATACGCGCATAAAAAAGTATTCTTAAGTAAAACGTATGATGTTTTCCTATTGAAAAGTATCTTCGCATATCTTTTGGATGAGTTGACTTCACTTGGCTCCCTCTTCCTCCTCCTTGTGCGGATGGATTTACAACCAAATGTCATTATAAACTCCGAAACCTAAATGGATTAGTATTTATAAAGTGGAGTAAAACTCTCTATTACTCTGAGCGAAGCGAGGAAAAAGACGGGGACATATAAAAAGGGGAATCATCCACTGAGTTAGTAAAAGGATTACTTAAATATTCCGCAATTACGTAAAACGTAAGTAGAGAGAAATAAGTGAGCAACACACAACATGTTCGCTCATATATTTCACATTTTACTTGTCCCTTCTGAAAAAGGTCGTTTGCTCTAGCCGAAGTAGTTGCGGTGGTGGTGGAAAGCATATTTGGTGAGTTACTCACTACAACAATAACATATGATGTTGATTTGATGGATGTCAGTTGAGAAATGGCTTTATTGTTTTTCTCGTGTGTGATGTCAGTTACAATAATACAATTACATGGATTATTATTTTAGGGACAAACCAAGTTTATGTCTTCTTTTGATTATACCCGCACGGTACAACATGTGAAATGGATGAGTAAAATTTATATTTGAAAATTTCTTTCAGTGTGTGACATACATGTACCGACTTGAAACATACATAATTCAAGCAAAAGAAATTACAAAGTTTAAACGATAAAGTAGCTCCTTTAAATGTATTTCAATTACGTAATTTCACTGGAATTGGTTGAATTAAAGGCGTAGGCAAAATACAGATATGTAAATTTTCTCTGTAACATGTAAGGTAAGCTAATTTGATAAAAACTTTTGAAATAAACATTTTCAACGAAAGTTTATTTCTAGGGAGAGAAATAAAATAATAAAACATGTGGGAAACTTTCACTGGATTCATTCCCCAAGAAGTGCCCAAGGGGGAAATGATTTTATACTAATCACGAGAATGGCAATACTTTTCTTTCCATCGTGAAACTAATCAACTTGGTGATGTAAGGGGAAAAGAGGTCGACGGGAAAAGTCACATATAAAAATGCTTTTTCTCAATTGATGTGTAGAAAACGACACATTTCCACAGCGTTATGCAACCTCCCCAGACAATTGACTGGTGACTGGCTGACTTGCTGCCTTATACTTTCCCTTCCGATTATAATATAAAAATTTATTTGAAAAAGACCTCTTGCAACACCATTTGACTCCCAAAGGTTATATGAATTTACACCCTTTGATCTCTTTGGGGTGTATATTACTATCGTATTCAACACAAGTATTGTTCTAGCAATTATTTCTATTTTGATGACTCTTTTCACGGTTTTAACAGTAGTTTTATATTCGTTAAATTAAATTTTTCTTTAAGATCAAATTGGGCTTCATTCTTTGTTGCTAAATAAGACTCTACTTAAGTTTAAAAACTGCTTTCTAGCATTTCATTATTAATGAGTGAGAGAACGGCATGTTTTTAGTTTAGCAGAAAAGTTTAAAATGATAAATGAAAATCACTCTTGTCTTGCCCTCCCGTGGAGTGGCAACTTCTTCAAGATGGGAATGGAAAGCAGAAGCCGATAAAAACTACCTTCACTAATTCAATAAATGTAAATATTTTTCTCGTTTGTAGTATCATCTCCCCGATAAAAAAGTCAGAGCAAGAAACCTTGTCCATACTGGCTTAACATTTTCTTAAGATTCAATCTCATCATGTTAATTTAAGTTTCATCTGTCATTATGATGTAATGGGTGGCTGTGTTAATGTACCGCTACTACTTATTATGGTTCAGTTATCATCATCATTTCTAAGCTCATACACCAAATGGAAGGCGCAAACTGTAGTAACAATGCAACGATGGAATCATTTACCATTCCTCATATTTAAAAAACTGCAATATTGCAAATTAGTTGAATATCCTCGTCCTCTATCAAAAAGTGAATTGACAAGTACTTTTGTAAAATTGTTTTATTATTGTCAACGTGGCTACTTTTAACAAATAAAAGTAGAAATTACAAATTACCTCAGGAATACATTTTTACGTTTTCTGCTTGTAAAACTATACCGAATCAATTTCCGTGTCTAAATTAACTCCTCCCTTACAAACGGTAAACAACTTGGCGGAATTGCATGTGTGAATTTTAATGCTTGTTGCTTTGTTTTCAAAATAAAAAACATGATAACTACTTTAGTAATAGGAAAAGGTGACATAATGCAGGAAAAAGAGGAATACTCATCACGACAGTTCACGAAATCTTTTTTCATGTTTTAATAGTAACAAAAACTTGTCCTTTTTGCTAGATATTTCTTTTGATACAATTTTCACCATACCTAATAATCATATAGCACCAACCAAAATTCACTGTATATGTTCTTTCATTTCAAGATTATTGCAACAAACAAACAATAAACCCTTTTGTGTAAAAGTAGCTTAACTATTCTATCCTAAAGCAAGACTCTCCGTTTTAGCCGGTAAACTCCAAAACTATATTACAATATGGACTTTAACTGTTGTGGATTAATAATGATATCCTGTTTTATTTTAACACAATACAATGAATTAAAGAAAAAGTTGAAATAAGGTAAAGTAAACGATATAAAAAACACCACCAAATATCACCTAACATATCATTGTTATTATTATTATATTAGTTTGACGCAACTTGCACGTAAAACATGAGCATTTTATGCATGGACATAAAAAGAGTGAACATTATTATCCATCTTGTCACTCCGACGCTCTCCATGTCAGCCTTTTAAGCCTCTGTCAGTGTGAAATGGTTTGTGAAGAAGTTGCATGCAATTGTATATCCTCCACCTTTTTTTATCTTCTTCCCGTTTTTTTATTTTTACACGCACATACACAACTTTACAAACAAAATATGTTATTGTGTTGCCCCTTTTATTATCATTTATTACTTTAAAAATAACAGCCGAAGCTAATCCTTAAGTTCACCCTTATTTTTAGCCAAAGTGTTTGTACTTGCATTAAAGCAACACATTGCTTTAGAACAGGTATGCCTCATCATCCTCTTACAAGTGCTGTCATTAGTAAAAATGTCTGCCTTAACATATTATATATGTGTAAATGATAATAATGCGATATCATGACATGAGATTTCGTGTAAAACAGAGAAAACTTATTTAAAATCATTCGCTTACATATAAATAGAATAAAAGAAAGGAAGGAACAAGCCATGGGATATTCATGTGCAACCTGCCTTTTCCACATGCAATTCATATACACAGATATCTGAAATATTTTTTTTATTTGAAAAATAAGATATTTCGTTGTAAAACCTCCCAATTTATACATTTTAATAATTGAAAATCGTTTTTCTTGTATTCTCCAGGAAAGGGTGCACTACAATTTCCACCGTCTATCTGTATAATATAACTTATGTTACCAAAATACAAGCTGGAACATGCAATCTGACTGATTCGGGTAATAACAGTAATGATGATACGAGGAATGACAGCAGATGCATCAATCCATCCGTTGATCCGTCAAATATATCTATCTATTCATACTCTTAAGATCTGTTTGAGTGACATGACGCATAAGATGACTAAACAACTCATACGTAACAACAGCCACAAAATAAAAAAACTTTTGTCGAAATCTACTTTCCTCTCTTTCAATGTCTTAGGAATTGTGCAAACTAGCTATATATAAAACTCTGACATAAAAACTAGATTCGTAGTATTAATAAAAGGAAAAATTGATTGCAATAATTCTATTTCTTTGTTAAAGTGCATCATAATAACAATTTATTAGCAGAAGGATTTCTGCATCGCCACTACTACTGGGGCTTGTTGGGAAACGCGACTGTTGTAATAGTGTTAGATATCCTGTTAGCAAAATATATGCATTTTGAACTTCTAAGGTAAGTTTGGCCTAATGATATGAATATTATATGCTCATTTTTACAGTGAACTGGTAAGTGAGCAGCAATAAGTGTGGAGCCAGAACAAGCAAGAGCTTTCTGTTTAATCATAGGTTAGTTGGAACAACAGCGCCCAACCCTTTCTCGGACGACATACACAAGCATACGCTTAAATGTAACTTACAAATATATGAAAGCTCATGCATGCATAATAAATATCGTATGTAGTCTAAGGAGTCACGCTCTTTTGCGTCTACCTTTTTCTCGTCATCATCAACATCATCGTCATCTCAACATACCTATTATCATCATCATTATTACGTTCACAATGTATCATGCAATACACCTCATTATTTTTATATTATTTGCTTGAAATTATGCCTTACTTACTCATCCTGATTATGCTCATGTGATGTGGCGTTATTCTCATGTGTGGAATGGATAGTGAATGTTTCAGCTTTTTGCAGGGAGGAGTTATAAATTTGCTTAATGTTTCCCCACTAAAGTGAATGTGATATCATAATGCTTTATTAACAACCCTCTTCAATATATTTACCCTTCTAATAATAATAGCACATGGCTCATTGTTGCTTCTTTTCAGACTCCCGTCTTGCAGAATCCGTTTGCTCCCATATTTTAAAAACTTTTTAATTTCCATTAATTAGTCTCTTTGTCTAATTAAAGCTTGCTTTAATTTCAGTTTCGTGATAAAATAAAAACATAAAAACATGGGATTTGGAATCAAGTGGCCCCACAGGGAGATTCCCTATGTTACAATAACTTATGACAGAAAAGTGAGAAATAATTTGTGTCATTAATCCAGTATCATATTATTAACTGGACTACATTTTTTGCATGTTGACTATTTGTCCGGTATGATAGCTAAATATTTCTTCAAGGAAATTGTAAATTCATTAAAGTTGGCATGCTTCAATTAAAAGGAGGAGAAAGGTCGCTGTTTTACATTCTATTCCAGGCATGCAATTGCACAAGACCATAATTTAGTTTACTTTGGAAGATAATTGTTTTGTATCAGACTCTTTTTCCACGTTGAGGCAGCTGATCTCTCACACTTGGAATTTTCAGCCAGAGTTATTATGTCATGTATTAAACTTACAAAGAAGCTTAAAATAATTTACTATGCACTTGTATATTTTAATAAAACGGGACGCTCAAAGTCCAGACCGTAATAGACCTCCAACTGGTCCTAGATCGTTCAAAGTGACGGAACGACGTGAGAAAAAGTGACCTTACGCCACGAAAAAACCTTTTTCGGCAAAAATAGCAGTCGGGTCCCTCATACGGGCCCCATGCCACGTTTGAGATGCTGCCAAAATATTTTTTGACGGGATGCCACCATCATTTCATCCCAATCTTATAATTAAATAGAGCGAAAAAACAGATCAAATACATGTAGCCTCTCAAACCTGCTGGAGATCTTGTTAGAATAATAGAAAGAAAACACGATCATGCAATCTCGCCTTCTTCTTCAGTCCCACAAAACAACAGCTATACGCTTCTATATCATTATACCTTATGAATTTTTCAATTATATTTTTACTAATTACACTACTGTAGTCGGTCCGTTTTTAATCGCGTCAGCTCTCTCAAGCGCTGAACTAATTGATCAAGAAATACGTGCATACTTATTTGTTATAGCCGAATACAACTTTCCCACAGATTTGCTCTAATTTTCATGATGATTATAACAATTTGCAAAAGGCGGCCTATATTCAATAAAAACAGGTAACAAAGAATTTTACCAATAATTCTAAATATTTGCAATAAGTAATAATTCTGGAGAAATATATTGCGTGATTTGATACATGTCTACTTTTTTCCTCAGAATTTTGTCCAATATTAAATATTGCAATCCCTTATTTTGTCCTAATTTTTACAATTTGATCATGGAATTATATGGCACATACCTATATAGAAAATCAATAGTTTAAGCGTGGGAATAAAAATATCGATGATGCGTGAAAATATTTTCAAGTTTGTGTGACTTGAAACAGTTAAGATTTTGTTGTGATTATAATTTCCAAATTATTGTTAACCACACATACTGTCTCTAATTTAATAGAAAATAATGAGCGCTTTTAGTTTGTCTGTCTGTGAAGAAATATGACCATGAGACGTCTGAAGCTTAAATAATGTAGTCTAATAATAATAAATAAAATATGAATTGGCAGGAATTGGTAGCAATCACGTTTTATGGTAATGTGTATAAATCTGGGTGACGAAGATTTGTGATCAAATTGTAGATTGAGATGGCAAAGATAAAAAATATTATAATGGATATATGAAAGCACCAAAAAAGGATTACCAATAAAATAAAGTTTAGAATGACTTACGAACCTGCCACTTTTTGTGATGATCATTTCAGTTCCTAAATCATGGAACTTATCCCAAAGGTCCTTTGTTTCCAGATGACAAATGACATGGCGTAACTCTTCGCAGTTACACCTTTCCTGAAGTAGAGGATTCTTAGGGGTTGACTTCTCATTTGGAGATCCAGCTGCTCGATTATTGTTATTACCAGTAGTTCCACCACTGTTCTTTCCAGGTGAGTTATTGGTACTACTTCTTCCCGTGTCACTTTTCATGTCAGAGTCATCATGGTTAACTACCTCTAACAAAGTATCCCGGGAATCGGAAGTTGAGCTTGGAAGGTCTGGTGACTCTCTCCCGTCCAGAATAATACTCATGTCTTCTTTCAAGCTCCCTTCCGTTGTTAATGATTCAGGCGAGTCCATTAGGGAGCCTGGTGTTGACTCGACAAATTTTTCTACACGAATGAGAGACAATCATATAATTTAATATATGTATATACATAATACTTTGCTTCATGTTAAAACTATCAGAATTTTACTCCACTAATCTTCCCTCCCTTGCCTCATTATCATGATAGTTATTTTTTAGAAAAAGATTGTAGCTAACTACCGTTGAAATTGTAAAGTTGCAACATGATTTTTTTCTGATGGGTTTTCAAACGAATATCATATCCTGTCATTTGTACTGCCCTTGAACGTCCCTTTCGACACGAATTTTATAATATGACTTTTTTATTTCATGCTGTGTGTACACTAATGCTTCTCGCTTTCTTGATCAAATTATGTAGAAGAGGAGAACACAAGGAGTATTCTTTAATTATTAGTTTTTCTCATCTTATATGCAAACCAACAAGCACTGAGAAAGTTTAAACTGTATTACATTTGCAATTATTCAGGGGAATATTACAAAAGTATTTCAAATTTTTTGAAGTAGAAAGTTGCACGCACGTTTTACTACATAACACGCCAGCTCCTTATACCATTTCGCATTAATAATATTAAAACACTAAATATTTATTATTCTATGCTGGAATTTTATCTTTTACTGATTATGAGAACTGTGCTGTTATAAATTACACTCTGATCAATTAAATAATTAATAATTATAGCAATTTGCTAAATCTTTGAACATGCAACTGACAAGTTAAAAACTTTTTCGACATAATCTTGGCCTTCGCATGTCGTATACTTTGTGACTAATCATGGTTAATTAAACCCATGAACAGGTACTACAAACAGCATGAAATGGGAGCATACTAATTAATTAAGAACCTTCAAAAACACCGAAACCTCATCTAGAGAATCCAGATTGTTAAATCTGGTTTTCCTTTACAAGCTTACTGACAAAAATCCACCACCCAAGGAAAAATCTGTTGGCAGTCAACTCCTTCCACTACATTTAGAAAAGGGTTTACGAATTAATTTACATTCTAACTAAAAACACCAGCGGCTACAATAAAAATGTATGCATACAACATTTTTCATTCTCTGGCTTTCCTACTATTAATGATATAGGACGTGGCATAATTATTTCAAATTGATGGCTCCTATTGAAATGAAACAAAAGTCGGCCTACTGCATCCTGTATGAAAATGGATTTTTAGTTGACGATGAATTGGTCTTACTTTAGCTTTCGATTTCTTTTCTGACAATATTTTAAAATTGTTCCATGGAAATATGCTTTGAATTTTTTATCCAATATTTTTTTAATTTAATTAAGACTTTTTATGCCAGACGGACGAAACCGATTTTAAAATACGCACATGCCTTCAGTCATCATATTTATTTTGAAAATAGAGTAGAATTGCCTAATTTTAAAAGTACTTGTATAATATTCAAATATTCATAATGGAGGGATACAATCCAACTGTAGGTTGCACTTCTGGTTGTGTTCATTGTCGAACGTGGATTCCCCTTCCAAGATTGCCCTTGCCAAGAAGGAATCCTCTGATAGATGCAGTTGGCAGGACGGACAATCCCTGTGAAAGACCAGCAAGATGTGGACCGTGTTGCGAGTAAGCAAACCATGACCAACTTTATCATGCTCACAACAGTTAGCTTTGGGAGGCAGTTCAAAAAATTTTAAAAATGTAATTTATTTTAAAATAGACCACGTCCAAAATTTCGACGACCAAAGGAGCTGCCGGAGTGCAATCTCAATTGCTATAGAGAAGAACAGCGAAACGCTAAAGAGAGAGAAGCTTACGAAGAGTATCAAAAATTTGTAAGGAACTGCTGCCCCGGACCACCAACTCCAGAGATGATTATTCAAGCTCTCAGCCCTAATCACCCCATTCACGTTGAGATGCCGTAAGTACCTCTACTTGAGTATAGAAGTGCATTCATTCATGACATGACACTACTTTGTAAAGTTTACGTTCGTAAGATTACATTTCATTGGGTTTCAGGTATGAACTTCCCCCAGAAAGACAAATGATAATTCAAGAGATGCCATGTCGCACAGATATCATTGCTGGATACTTCAATCCAGACGATAACAAATCTGCAGAACAATTACTTAAGGAGGAGTGTGATCAAACTTATTTGGCTTGCGGTCCCAATTTGCCCATGTACCCTTGTCGTGGTGTGATCAGCTATCCCCCAATCGGTTGCACAACTGTTGCAGATGAGATGAACAAGTGTGGCAAGTTTGTATGTCAAGGTACAAAATACTGTGACCCTGAGTTCCGAGCTCAGCAAGAAGAAGAAATGCGACAAAAAGAATGTGAGAAGAAAATGGAAGCTGAGCAACAAGCAATTGAGGAGGAAGTTCGCAGAAGATATTTTAATCCAATTGCTACCCAACCATGCTGTGCAAATCAAAAAATTTCTCTCACTCCCTTCTGCAACTGTGGTTGTCGAAATTTTGGACGTGGTC
>JAHZNK010000034.1:0-12325 GCA_027744615.1 Lepidocyrtus cf. nigrosetosus NNG-2020 | reverse complement strand
TCCTGTTCCTTTTTTTGTTTCTCTTCCTCTCTTTTTTGCTTCTCTTCTTCTAATTTCTGACGCTTTTCTTGTCGCTCCTGAAAGGTTAAAAAACATTTTTAGTAAATAAATATTTTTTAATTTGTGTAAAATATTTTTATTCGATAGATTATTTGACACAAATCGTTACCCTTTCACGAAGATTTTTCTCTTCCGGAGTCAACCTCTTCCTCTTCTTGGAACTGCTAGTGGGAGTACTCGGCTGGTCAGGAGTTTTGAAGACATCCGCAGGAGTTTTCAAGAGCGCTGATTTCGGAGTATTTACTGACCCAAGATTTGGACTGGCAACTTCCACAGCAGGAGATGATAAATTCACTGACTTCTCATTATTCTCAGAAATTGGTTCCTCCGCATCAGTTGGGTCAACTTCCATTGGAACAGGCTTATCCGCTTCATTGTTATTGTCAGGATTAGGTGTTCCAGCCAGAGGTGAATGAACAGCGTCAGCCTCACTTCCTGTTGCTGTCATTTTAACACCTTTTGCCTTGTCTCTTCCCTAAATGATAATGATCCGAATTAAGCAAACCAGTTGAAATTAACTCCAATTAACTTAATCATTTCCAAATCAACTTTCCTTACCTTCTGATAACACGGGAAACTATCCGCACAATCTTTAACCAACAATTAAACTTTGCAAGATTTCTCAATCCAATCGTCCAGAAAAACTTTTGGCACTTTTATTAAGTCAGTTTCACTAGTTTTACAAATCCAAACCAGTTCCTCTCACCCGTCCATTCACTGTCACTCTTTACATTTGAAACTAACCAAAACCCTAATTAAAAGTAAAGCTTAGCGGAAGTCAGGTACTACGTGAAAATAGTTAAACTTTTAATTATTCCTCCATGAAGCTAGTAAAAAAACCTTTAAAGTGCAAGTGTACCAAAGTCCATAAAAATCATTCACTAAAAATATCATCCATCCACCCCCAATTTTTCAAGTATCCCAACCTTCACAAAGGAACATTAATGCTGGATTTAATATGATGGCATCTCAATTCCCTGTTTCCACCCCTATCAAGCAACCCCTGCCTTGTTACATTTTTAGTGAAATCTTCATCAAATATCCACTCTTTACATTTGAAACTAACCAAAACCCTAATTAAAAGTAAAGCTTAGCGGAAGTCAGGTACTACGTGAAAATAGTTAAACTTTTAATTATTCCTCCATCATCCTCAAGCAAATTTCCCTTTTAAGAAAGAAAAAGAAGATGGGAAATTTCTCAACACATGCATTGTCAAGAAAAAGGAGAATTCATATTGTGAGAGTAGCCGCATCCATGATCCCTGCTTTTCATAGAAAAAGGAAGGAACTCAACAGAGGAAAACAAAGCGCTTGCAATTGCAATGTTACTATTCAGCATTACAAGATTCAAGCAATGAAAAAGTGTATTCTGGCCTGGCTATATTCAATATTCATACTTTCCTATAATATTTAACCATGTTACAAGTTGTACAAGTTACAGCATGTTTAGATGATACGATGGTAACTTTTAAGCCTTTATGTTGCCTGATTCAGGATTAAAATGAATGGTCAGCTTAAAATGATGTAGAATAGCACAAAGAATGGAGGATGTCAGGGGGAAGGGCAAAGTGAGACTGGATATTTGATGAAGATTTCACTAAAAATGTAACAGGGCAGGGGTTGCTTGATAGGGGGTGGAAACAGGGAATTGAATGCCATCATATTAAATCCAATGTTCCTTTGTGAAGGTTGGGATACTTGAAAAATTGGGGGTGGATGGATGATATTTTTAGTGAATGATTTTTATGGACTTTGGTACACTTGCACTTTAAAGGTTTTTTTACTAGCTTCNTAAATCCAGCATTAATGTTCCTTTGTGAAGGTTGGGATACTTGAAAAATTGGGGGTGGATGGATGATATTTTTAGTGAATGATTTTTATGGACTTTGGTACACTTGCACTTTAAAGGTTTTTTTACTAGCTTCGAATTCATATCTTGTCTCCGTCTCTTCCTTTTTAAAACAAGAATGAATGGAGAAGAGTGACTGCATTAAAATTAATGAATCATTTAAAATGTGTCATAAAAATAGTTTAAATTACAATTGAGACTTTGTTTATCTCAGGTCGTGTTTCATCAAATATAAGCCCGATAGGGTTTTTAATGAATGAATATAATGTACACTTGACATAAATTCGAAGCATCTTATAGCAAGAATATTACATCATCAACATATTGAAACACTACGATCTATTGTTTAATAATCGACATTTTCACGACATGTCGTAGTTCATTATGGCATAATGCCCCATTACAACCTAAAACGCTATTGCAAAAACGTTATGAATTCACGCAAAAAAAGCTTTTCATATGAAGTGAAATCATTCCTAAAAACGTTTTACTGGTTTCTTTTGTTTACTTAAAGAGTACCCTTTGAAAGCATTTTTTTCATTTTTGTTTTTGCAGAAAAAGTTAACCCTCTATGATGGACTTTGTCTACTATCACGAGCTTGTTTAATCTATTTCACATGATTTTATGCGTGGTTTACAGTTTTCATTTAATCCTTTACAAAAAAATATCGCATCACTCGTTAGTTTATGAGTTTATACGAGTGAAATAGTGAACATAAAAGGTTTATAGTGTTTATCATAGCTCTTCTGACATAAAGTGAACGTATACATGCATAGGAAAGTTATTTGTTGCTGGGTGGGCTGTTTCAGGTTTGGCAGTTTGTAGGGGATTTTTCTCATCTCAAGTGCGTGTAAAACTGCGTTATATTCTGCTGCTGCGTATTTTATAAACTCATCTATACACAAAATTCTCCCCTTCTTCCTTTGAGCCAAGTTAAACTTTTTTTTTGGAGAATGAGAAGGATGAAAGAAAAAAGGAAATGCCTTGCCTAGGGGGAAGTAAATACTTTCGAGATTTCTTTTCATCTTTTTCTTTCTCTCTTTGCGTAACATTCCATCCTCTCGCTTAAATTTCCAGTCCAGGCGAGTCCACTCTTCACAGACAGCTCAGCCTAAGCATTTTTTAATTGAAATATGCATAATAAGATTATTACATAAGTTTAAATGTTTTAGTTGAGTGTTTTTGATTTAAAAAGAATTTGAGGTACGTATGATTCAGTTTTTTTTAAAAAATTAATCAGTTATTGATCTTTGTTCTATTTGCTTTGAGCGTTAGTCATCAAACCAAACAAGGAGTTTCATTCAATCTTCTATAAATAACCCATTTCCTTGCGTAATATTAGGTCACTGTCACTATACAAGTCCAATGAACGAGGGGAATTCACTCGAATCTTCCAAAACTAACTAAGAAGTTCCATAAAATTTTTCTTCTATAAATAACCCATTTCCTTGCGTAATATTAGGTCACTGTCACTATACAAGTCCAATGAACGAGGGGAATTCACTCGAATCTTCCAAAACTAACTAGAAAGTTATCATAAATTTTTAATTTGTTTATATTTTGCGTGCGATTTGCAAAGTGCGAAATGTAAAAGCACTTTTTTGAAGCAACCGTTCCTTTTAGATGTTGGAATTGTTAAGTTTAACATCTGTTCCATTTTTCATATTGATTTGGCCATTCTTTTTTAAATTTGCCATCAGTTTTCTTTTTAACCCTTTGATTTCGGCTATTTAGTGACTCCTCTAAATTAAATCTGAAGGTGACCAGTTAAATGCGCATTAGCTTAATCTGTCTATTTGTACTGGCATTTCATTCAATGTTAATTTAATTGCTTTTGTAATTACAGATAATTAAAACAGTCGTACGTGCGCTGGAGAAGCATTAATACAAGAAACAACTGAATTTTAAACAAGTCAGTTTCCGTCCCGACCGACGCCTTATTTGGGTCGTCCCCAGATAACATCAAGAAAAAGTTTCATTGGAAATCAGGAACAACAGCAACCATCACCATCGTCCCATGGAATGATCTCGTTACAAAGGGCTATCATTTTTAAAAGAATCGATTTTAAACACACTCCGTTAGGTTAAACTGTTAGTGATTTATATTGTGCTTGGAAGAAGGTTAGAGATTTTTTAAAGTTGTGTCTTCCGGGGGGAGGTGATGTCTGAATTTTCATTTCCCATTTTGATAATTACCGTTCCTGTGGGTGCGTCCATGCTCTTTTGGTCTTGGCCTTATTACAGAACTTTAAAAAGTGAAAGAATTATTTATTTGTATAATAAATATTGAAACTTAAAGTTTAAGGCTAGTGTAGTTGACTGTACACACATTGGAAATCTTGAAGGAGTTCGTCATCGTCAGTGTTAGTAAAGTATTGATAGAGCAGAAGGCATGCCGATTTGGTCAGTTTCACCTACACTCTCAGAAAGTGGGTTCAGTTTTATTCAAGAAGTTGAAGAGCAAGAAATTGCTGGAGTGAGCGAAAATCTGATGGAGGCAGAACGTCAAGAAAGTAACGGCTTAAATTTCGATGGGGACGCTGTGGTTGTGAACGGAGGTGAGGAGCACTACGATGAGGTAGATAGTGGATTTGGAAGGATAAGGAACGGGAGTGGGGATGGTGAGCCTGTAGGAAGGGGACTTGCTGTTTCCGGTTCTACTCAAACCGATGATTCAGAATATGACACGGTAGATGCCAGAATACCAGGAATTGGAAGATATCCAGCAACTGCTCGTGGGAATGCATTTGCCTTAATAAGTAATAATAATGGAAGTAGCTGTAATCAAAATAAAGATGGTAAATTTAAGATTTTAATTTCTATCAAACTAATTGTGGTTGAATTTATAGACGCAATAAATAATAATAATCTTTGTTTCTTTTTTAGCTGGGATCTTTTCTAATTTAATTACGTTGGTGCTTCCTAGAAAAAGAAAACATGAACCAGAGAGTTCTGATGAAGAAACGGAAAGAAATCTTCGATGTGTTTCCACACAAACGGAGGAACCCGCTATTTCTGTTCGAGGTAGGTCGACCCATTTATCATTGAATACAAATCATTAAAATGTTTGGATGAAAATGAGCTAATTATTATACCTTCGGCATTCAAGCAATTTTTTAATGAAATATATTTATTTTACAGGGAGAGAGTTGTCATGTATGGTAATCCAAGAATTAGCATTGGAAACCCCCGTTCCTGCGGAGGAACGCGACGATGTTTTTGAAGCCCTTTGTTGCTGTATTTGCGAAATTTTAGATAAGCATTCAATTTTGTTCAATGGAATGCTGAGAAGATTTGATGTTACAGAGTACAGGGCGTTCTCATGTATTGCTAATGAACTATTTGAGGTAATAGGGGCGAACATACATTTATTAAGCATTTTATGGAAAATCAAAAACATGTATTGACAAAGTATTTTAATTATACAAAATTTTATGTGTTTAGGCTACAAGTTCTACGTCGGAATTGAGGATAACGTGGGGACGCGTTGTTAGCCTATTTGCCTTTGCTGTTAAAATAGCCCAAAAATATAAAGAAACTAATGAAGAAGATAAACTAGATAATGTTATCCTGTATTTATCAAATTATATCTCAAAACATTTGTTGGATTTTGTTGAAGACGAGGGAGGATGGGTAATTCTGAAATAAAATTTTTTGTTCAGCCTTCTTGATTGTTGTTCTAGTTTTTGACTGATTATATATTAGTATCCTCCTTAAATTAATTAATATATGGGTAACTTTATTTGTTTACTTATTTTTAATCTTGCAGGAAGGTCTAGTCAAACAGTTTCCTCTTCCTGATGCAGAAGATAAACAAATTAAACGAGCCATGATGTGGTCTGGACTTTGTGTTGGTCTGATGGCTACTATTGCGTTCCTTTCAAAGTGAAATTTAAACTTTATTCGGCCCTTAAAAGTCTAAATTACAAACAACTTGTATTTCAAAATTTAAATGTCAGATTTTGTAATTGCGTTTTGTTACCAATATCGCCAACCGAAATGAAATGAGCTTTATTCATTTTTAATTCGTATTCCATTATGTATCATTTACAAAACTTATTTTACCTTTGATTTTCACCAATAATCTGTGAGCTCAAAACAAATTAGGATTCATGAACTGAAACCAACAGGTCTTTCAAATATTTTACACGCTTTTGTTCAACAGTATTCTCTTCACTTTACAACGCATCGTAGCGTAGCTATTCATTTGGTATAGGTATATACAAAATATTAATTGAAGCCCTTATAAACCAAATATAAGCTAAAAAGCTATTAAACTTAGCCATTTATAGTTTAATTAATTTCGAACAAAAGGAAAATATAATAAGATACTTGTATTAGTTAAAATATTACAGTAATAAGTAAGTTAATGATTCATAACACAGCAATGGAATTTAGTACCGCTGCACTTGTTAAATGGATAACTAGGTAAATATTTTCGTATTTTTCAATTGACAACAGATCTGTGTACATTTGGTTTACAAATTGTAAAGCCAATTTGGAATAAAAATGTCTTTCATTTTTTATTGTATGCTAAAAGTATATATCATAAAACATTTTTGCTGTTAACGGTTGCGCTTTGCACCACAAGTTTTTTCTTTGTAGCTAACCAAGCACTATTGAATTCTTCTAGAAATTGTCGTACGCAGCTAGAGTTTGTATACCTATAATATGGAATTTATAAAACAAGAATTATTTAAAGTGAGAGTAGTAGAATTAATTTACTTTGTATCTTTATATGATTCTTTTTGTTATCTCAAACCAATTCGGCTGATTTGCTTCACAAAACAAGTAAAAAGTTGCTGGTGGCTTAACCTTTAGATTAGTTGTATCCGAGTTTTTTAACTGGAAGATTCACTTATCTCTACTATACTGACCTTAATTCAACTGCGTTTATAAAATTAGAATAAATATCACGCGTCCTTATAAAGTTATATATTATTAACATTTAAGAAAAAATATAAAACACATAAACAATGTACAGTACTGCTAAGTTCTCAGCTCTCAGTACAAGTTTAACTAATTTTGATGTATCAAATGTTAAAAATTAAACTAAAAATGATTTCAAGAAATGCTAGGGCTAATAGGCGGTTGTACAGAACGGATATTTTTTTGTATGTAAAAATGGTTTGTAGTTTTGTAGAATCTTGTACCTTCACGTGTATATAAATTATAGATTATACTAATTTATATTTTTAAAACTACACCTCTCGTGTACACCATTAATTGCTGTAAAAACATGATGATGACAGGCACCCTAAATCATTTATATCGACTGAACCAGTTATTCAATTCGTTTCGTTGTAGACAAAAATATCTTGGAAATTCGATAGTTTAATCCAATACTAATGCATCTAAAACCTGTGATTTCTTTATCGTTTTGTTATTCTCCGTATTTTTTCAACAGCTATTGAAATCATTTTCATTAAACAAAAATTATTAAAGTTTATTTCTAAAAATGGGTGTTTTGTAGAATTCAGTGATGTTTTGTAATTCAATGAAAACGTCGTCATCAAAGAAAATAAAAAAACATCAATCAGCTCTCTTCCTCCAAGCAATATATTGGAAACACGCGTTTTAATTGTTACTGCATTATTGAATAGATGCATACATTGTTACAGTCCTACGACTATTCGAAATGGTCTATTCGAAATTGGATGAAAACTAAAACAAAGCAAACATGACATACCTACTTGATATTATATAGCATTTTTGTCAAAATTCTTTGCAAGCACCTGTCAAATACTATTTTCCGGTGTTTATGAGGTAGAATGCCTACTTAACAAATCTAATACAGATAACAAAACAGTTATTGTTATCTGTTTATAGTTGCATTTAGATTGACATTGATTTCTATTTTTACTACTTCCCTCTTTACTTCAAATGAAACATTTTAGACTGAATTAGCTTCCTGATCAACAAAATAAATTATGAATGTTTGCAAACTGCATATTAAAGTTAGCCACGACGGCTCTGACTATTATTTTGTAGTGATGTTTCAACTGTCAGTAAATATTTTTCAATACTTACAGATATGACGATGATTGACAGTATATGCTATGGCCAATGATTTGCCTACCTTTCTCTTTTCCTTTCTCCATTTGAAATTAGTCTTGATTTTGTTATTTTAGAATTCAATTAAACTAAATGTTTTGCTATTGTTTGGTAAAATGGCCAACCTATGTTTTTCTTCTCCAAAAGAAGAAAAATAACCTTCGCCAATACAATCCGGTCATATTAAATCAAATTCTTATATTTCCTTTAATCCATTTCCTAAGGTGGTGTTTACATTGAAGGAAATAACATGTCTTGTCAGCCTTTTCTCTGCTTTTATTTTTCGTCCAGTTTCAGTAGTGTACATTGACAGAGAAAGACGAAACCATAAAACGCTGCTTTCATTTCACAATTCAATTCAACATTCGTAAAATATTCATGGCCAATCATCATCATCACTATTATTCGCATCATCGTCGTCATGTTATATTCCACATTCCTTTCCCCCAATCCAATAGAATAATAATTCATAAAGTGAAGAGCAAGAGAAAATCAGAAGAATATTAAAGGGTTAATAATTGATTTTCCATATTTCGATCACAGTTTGACTTTTGCAAAGACACACACATAATTTTATGTATTTACTTTCTCTATTATACTCTCCTAAACGTTTTCACCAGCTTTAATTTATCGACCCAAACTCCACTCACTCCGTTCCATGGAAAAAAAGATTTTTACAACAACGAGACAGAAAATTAGAAAGGAAAGTCAGAATTTGACGTTACTTTCCTAAACGTTTTCACCAGCTTTAATTTATCGACCCAAACTCCACTCACTCCGTTCCATGGAAAAAAAGATTTTTACAACAACGAGACAGAAAATTAGAAAGGAAAGTCAGAATTTGATGTGGCTGTGTGGTTCAAGAACAGTTAGCTGTTTTGCACTGCTTGCTTTCCCCAAAAACCTACTACAACTGCCTGAGTGCTTGCTAATAAATAATTTTTTCTACAGTTCTTTACATTACATGAAGGTTGAAAAAATTGTTTAAAAAATTGCATAGTGAATGCCCCTCATTATTTTACAGTAATCATAATAGGGGACATAAGGCTAGCGAAATTCTGCGATACAGATTTCTCAACAGGGAAAAGAAAAGTGATAGAAAACTAGCGTGACCTGAGTAATTTAATAACAAACATCATATAGTAGCACCCTCGTCGTTTCTCCTAGTGTTGCTGATTCCCAATAACACGTATCCTTTGGGAATTGAGCCCCCTTTTAAAAAAATATGAATTTAAGTGTAATTGTTATAGGGAGACTAAAAGTGATAATAGTGGTTGTTATTAAAATAGTGAAACACGAAGTAAACTAACTCCAAAGGAGAGAGTTAAAGACCATGTTTGGAGGGGAGTGCTTAAGTATTTTTAAAATCCAGATTCTCATAGCTTGCTACACAAATTCAATACCTTTTGAATGGGATAAGAAAAGGAATCGGATCAAACATGTGAAGTCGCGGGTTCGACTAGTGATTTGGTACTCGTATGTAATGCTCATCGGGTTTTATACAAGGTTCGTATTGATAAGGTTGTTCCAGACTAAGGCTTCAGCAAATATTCATGCAAGACTGCTTCATCTTGGATGGCTAGTGGCTTACCTGGCTTCTACGCAGATCCAATTCCTCACCATGATGAAAAGAAATGAAATTATTTTGTTGATTAACGGTCTGATAGAGTTTGAAAGTCTGAACGTAAAAGGTAAGAGGATAAAAATTGTTAGTTTTAACGCCATTTATTTCATTACGCATCATTCTCGCATTACCCCATTTACAACTCTAATTTTTCAGAGGATCAAATATCTGAAGAGCTTCGCGTAGAAAGGAACAAGGGACGTTGGTTTCTTTGGTTTGGGGTAATCTGCTCATTTAGTTTTCCAATCTTGACATCCCTTCCAGTTTGGTTTCTTCCTTGTAGCCCCCAATTCCCAAGCTCACTTTTCCTAGACTGTCCAAACGATAACCTAACCTATTTCCAATACATACTGAAAGTACCTTTCTTTTTACTGGAAATGTTATTGACTGCGTTATCAACACATGCGGCCTATGTCTATCTTACTTTGCTCATATTTTCACCAACTTCGTTTGATATTTACGTGAAACAGCTACAGTAAGCGAATAACAGAAACATTTTCGATCCGCATTTTTGTTTACTGATTGTTTAATGAAGATAAGTGAAAACAAGTACAATTTTCTTCTATTTTTTCTAGCATACCACTTCCAGTTCTAAATATTGAGGACGAGACAAGCAGACGGTGTCAAATCTACCGAGAAATCCAACTCCTTCATAAGCTCTATCATGAAATTTTCCAATATAATTTACTTCCAGGTTTGGAGGCCCAGTTGGGAGCGTTGGTGACCTTAGGCTTGTATGGAATGATAGACTTGAAAGGGATCATACAAATGCCTGGCTACTTGAGTTTCC
Source organism: Lepidocyrtus cf. nigrosetosus NNG-2020 (assembly GCA_027744615.1). NCBI lineage: Eukaryota > Metazoa > Arthropoda > Collembola > Entomobryomorpha > Entomobryidae > Lepidocyrtus > Lepidocyrtus cf. nigrosetosus NNG-2020. Next base: position 1,948 of record JAHZNK010000034.1, on the reverse strand, counting down.
CTGCCTTAGTCATAATGGGGATAAGTGTAATTTCGTACCTGTTTCGTATGGCGAATGATTGCTTTGATTCTTCTCAGAAGTTGATTGAGTCATGGCGTCAGCTAAGAAACGAGAATGTGCCTACTTATCAACAAAAATGGATAAGACGTTATGCAAAGAGTTGTGCAGAGTTAAGGATACGCGTGGGATCCTGGCATAACATTAACAATCGAATGATTCTTATTTTACTTTCATTGTGCATTGAACATGCTATATCGTTGATAATCATGTTCTGACGTTTGGAAATATTTAGAGGTAGATAATTGATAAGGGGGTAGCAAAACTATCCATAAGTTTACCAAAGAAAACAAAAAGCATGAAATATTTTTGCCTAAAATAGTATGTAGTAAGAAAATAATACTCAACCATTCCGTAAAATTTAACAAAAACATTCCATTTAATTAGAAACAGAACTTTTTATAATTATTTTCTTTACAGTGTATATAGCTACTTAATAACTTGGAATTTAACGTACCTGCGCGCGTCGCTGCCATCGTTCAAACCTTTTGTGCTAAAATGCTAACTCGTAATTGATAAGTGTCACATTTTAATTAAGCATTTTTAAATATTTGTGATAAAACTGATTTTACAGTAATAATAAAATACTTTCAGAATTAAAAGCTAAGAAATCAATTTTGTGACTTATCCTTTGTCAGAGATTAATTGGTTATCGAGCTTACAACTGAAAAAAGTTTGATTTTACATCAAATCACAATTACTTTGTTAATTAAAAGTAAGTGAGAAGCGTGCCCATCGCACGCACAATATTTTTGCATAATATATAAACCCATAAACCATACAGCTTCATCCTCCTGCTGAGAACACTTTATTAATATTAATTCAATCAACGATGCAGAAAAATGTTTTGAAAATGTTAAAATTTCATTATACAATCCTTTTAGCTAATTATTAGAGAAGCACTCAATGAACTTCAGAAGCTAAGCTGTTAAATACAAGAGTCCAGTGTTACTTTAATGATGATCAATCATCATGTTTTCTTCGAAGATTACGCAACAAATGAGATTGGATGTATAATTTTTCTGTTATGACATGACATGAGTATGATTGAACATAGATTTTTATTTTAAAGAAGTTTCCTTCCCTTCTCACGTGTTTATGCTGCTAATGAGTATTAGTATTAATTTCTTCTGAACCGCAAGTATTGTAGAACATCGATTTGCAAAGGTAGTAACTTTCTCTAATATAATTTATGTTATTACATGCATTCATTAAGGCGACTAATACTACTACCATCACTATTATTATCATCATCATTAACAACAACAACAACATCACATTTGGTTAAATAAATCATTCTCACCCCCTCTTCTTGTAGCAGGATTTTTGTTAAAAGTCCATTATTGATTGTATACTTAAAGCCGATCAAATAGCGTTTTAAATTAATCTGTTTGTTTAAATTAAAATAGGCAGTTGGGTTAGGTTCTTTTGTATATCACGCACGACATCCACTTGTCTAAAATGTCATGACTGGTAATATAAAGAGTAGTTAGTTTTCAGTCATGGTCAAAATCATCTAGCAATTTGTAATCATTTACATATTAAAATTCAAACCAAATTTTGCTTGGCACCCCCAGAGTTCACTTTCAGTGAAAAAATTGCAACATTTTTCAATCAACTATAAACCTAATCCGTAGTTAAAGTTCAATTTTGAACGTAAAGTCTTAAATTCTCAAAATAACACATACGACCTCTTGCTGGGTGGCATGGCCAAGGAGAACAAAAACATAGCTTTAATTAATTATAGCATTCCTGAAACGAAACCAATTGTAATTTCATATTTTTAGGTTATGACTTCATTAGTAAGAAACTTTGCTTTATTTCAAGTAAGCTATTTTCTATTTTAATATGAAGCACTTAAATATTAAAATGGTCATATATTATGCAGATT
>JAHZNK010000033.1:0-12716 GCA_027744615.1 Lepidocyrtus cf. nigrosetosus NNG-2020 | reverse complement strand
TGATCCCAATTCCGAATCCTACGCTATAAATGCAAATTGTTGATGGAGAAAGCCTGAGATAGCAATTTATTTTCACATATCTGACAATTCTATTTATTATTTAGAAAGATACAGATAATAATACAAATGATCTGCAATATCATTTCATGAATTTAAAATTAGGACGACCTCTTTTCTGCTTTGATTTTGTTTTTACTCAAGGTATCTTTGTTACATGTTAAAAAGCCTTTCTGGAAGTTTTCCTAAATAAAACTACCTCTTCCTCCCTATATAGGTATACCAAAGTGTCATTGTTGCTTGCATTTTAAACTTCAGTCTGCCAATGACAAATTTTCTATCGAAAGTACCAGTCTAATGTTTTGCTATAATATCTTATATAAAACATACTATTCCATTTTATCCAAGCAAGCAATATATGCCTAAAATAGTTAACCAAAAGCAATTCAGTATATGACATAATCAGTTTGAAAAACTTTGCTGTCTGGCACCAACCCAAACACTTCCCTCCGTTTCCTGTAAAACTATCAAACTGAAAACAAACACTTACTTTGACCTCATCATGCTGGCCTTTGCAGATATCAAATGATATTTTTTTGGAATACTTTTATTGTTCAAACCTAAAGCCTTGCACATATCATTCTAACAACAACAACATAAATGTAGCCATTGCATTGCTTGTGCATACATCATTTCAATACAAATCTACAATCTCTTTTTTCTTCGTTACCATTTTAGTACGGAAAATCTACTAGGATTTTTATACAGTTTCTAAAATATTGTCAAACACGCATAATTAACAATAAAAAATTCTTATAAAATAAAGATTGGACTACTGTAAAAAACGATTGTGAAGTCCTTTTATAGTTTAACAGTATCGAATGATTGTATTGCTGTGAACTTTTAGAAAAATACAATGATGCAGCACTACTTTGGATTCATTCATAAAGAAGTAGCAGTCTAGTAGATCCATTTACCATTTTTACAACTAATACAAAGGAGGAAAAGGACCAAGAGTATAAAGCAATAATGGAGTGGACGGAAAGGAAAACGTGAGAATAAAGAAGAGGAAGGCGGAAAAGACTTGGAGACGAGATGGGAAATAAGAGAAGTGCTTGAAGCAAGAGTGGCTATTATTTGTATCAACATTGCTTTCTATATCATAACAGTGTACGCATTGTAAAAACTGTATGTTTCATCTACGACGACTACTTATCTTTACTTTCTTTTCTCCTCCTCACTACTACCACCACTGGAGTGAAAGTCTTCTGCAGACCTTTTTAAGAATAGGAGATGAGAAGAAAAGAATAAATGATACTCATTCTTTTTCCTCTTTTAACTCTTAAACAGTCCCATAAAAGAGGCTGAAAGTGCAGTTTTCATGCAAATTCAGTCTCAGTAGGGATCAATTATTTCGACACTGGCAATGTTCTATCAACAGTTCAACCTTTCTCTTTTCTCATTCCCTTTGGTGAATTCTTTTTTGCTTGCAACGAATCTTTTTTTACTTAACTTTACAGCACAACAAGGAGTTTGTGTGCGGGAGGAGCAATGCTTATTATTACGGCCCTTGTAGTAGTCAACTCATGAAAGATCAAGCAAGAATAACTTTTGAGCTTGAAAACGTGATAGGAGACGGAAAGAGAAAACAGTTAAGTAAATGAGGTCGAGCATTTTAACATCATCAACTTTCTTATTTTAGATTTTACACTTTTACTTTCCCCAACCAGCTCCTTCTCTCACACTATACCCACTTTTTCCAGATGACTAAGAGTAACGTAAAATTAGATTAGGTGCATTTGCAATTCTCGAGATTTTGCTACAAAGTATATTATATATAACGGAATGTGAACTTTTAATCTTCTACGCTCGTGTTTGCGAAAAACGAATACATACATATTTTGTATCAAGTTAACAATGAGCTGAGAATGCTTTCAAGACTAAAATGACTTGGATGTAGATTTGACAAAGTCGATATTCACTACTTTAAAGCAGTTAGTTAGCTAGGCTGCTTAAAGCATGAGCTAGCAAAATTGAGACTTTTAGAATTTCAAAAGAAAATATCAAATTGCAATCTCATTAAAGCCACGCTGTAATTGTACAAACTTGTATTGTTACTTTATTTCTGTCATTTTATCTGTCTTGTTGAAACTGAGGTTAGTGAAAATAGCAAAATGTTTGACCTTATTATTTCCCTTCTTGCCAACGTAGATTTAAACCTAAACTTGTTAAAAACATTACAATGGAAATAAAAACAGTTTAATTTAAGGTTTTTAATCCAGGAATTGCATTCCAACTGCAATTTCTACCCCAATGCTTAAAATTATCATTGGATGTTCATTATTACAAGCGTTCTAAATTTAATCTGAAACGTAGGAAAAGCGCAATGCAGATGGATTTGTTAAATTCGACTAGTTAGAGCACATAAGTTATACAATCATAGCTTAAAAAGCCTCGTAATACTTTCCAAAGCAACTTTTCCCGTTTCGACAGTTTCTGTGAACATGTTTTAATCCCGAAAGCAATCATCTTGGCGGAAGTCCTCTCATCATCATTAATATTTTTGGCTTGAGATGGGCAGATGCGATAAAATTTTCAAACTTATAATACGCAGAAAACCACACAATGTCAGGCCAGATATGGTGGTTGGATTTTATGTACCTCACCACCCCATTTTATGTATCAAGGATAATTATCTCTAAAGAATAAAAGCGCACACAGCTTAGCAAAGGAAAAAAACTTTTCTCGTTGAGCAAATCATAGTTGTTTGATGGAACTTATTCTTTCTTTTGGCATTACTCTCGTTATTCTCAATCTAACGTTCATTCAGACAGACAAAGCAACCACAAACTTTTGCCATCTGAATCATGTGGACTATAGCAAAGTATCATTTTCTCCCCTGCTTGCTGTCTAAAACCCCCTGTCGATTAATAATGAGCAATTCACAAATACTTTAATCTTTAACGATTATTCCAAAGAAAAGCTTACAAAATGGGTTTGAAAAAGAAGCAAAACTTTGTTTATTGTCCCTCGTCAAATGACTGCCAAAATTGCCTAACTAGAATAGTGGTTAAATTGTGATTAATGAATTAGCTTTTATTCATATTACAAGAAAGGATGTCAATTTGACAGGATTTAACTTTTAAAAGTTTTGACAGGTGAATGGGAGGGAGAGTAGAATAGCAAACAAAAGTGATAAGACATATGGTGAATATTGTGATTGAAACGCTGGACAAACTTAAAAAAAGGGAGACTAGTTGTACGACTAGATCCCTTTTGAAATAAAGAATTTAAACTAGCTTTTCTTACCTCAAACCGGCGCGATGAAATTCCCTATTAAGGGAAGCATGGAAAGACGTTGCTCAAACTTATAATTCTCAAAGGCACACAAAAAAAACTATAAATTTTGCTTTTCTTTTACAAATCTAATGACATGGAGCTTGAAATTCAACATTTAAGTAATGATATGTTTTCATCAATTTGTCAGCATGAAAAATCGCTACAATTTTATGGACTAATTAATTGTTTGAATCCAGCTAAAATATCAAATACAAGTTGTAAAGTTTATCACAAACAATGACGCAACAAAAATTTATCAAGATATTATTAACCTAACTTGTATTGTTCGATTATTGGCAGATTGGTAGCTTGATTTTAAGATTTACTATAATTGAGACTGTTTCCCTATGTATTTTTGTTATAGCATGGCAAATTGAAAATGAAATTTGACAAGCAAGCGGTGCATTTACATAAAAGGCTCACGTTGGGTTCTACTTGAAACAAACTAGAATTACCCTGCCCTGATTAAGTAAAGCATGATCACACATACATAAAGGCACATGAGTCAAACCGCACCAGAGAGCTATTTTAAAATATAATTGCATTCATCGTTCATTCAACTTATGTTTTTTAGGCATACACATTTTTACAAATGTTGGCTTCTGAAGTAAATTGAATTATAAATAAAAGGTTGTAAAACCATATAGTTACTAGCTGAACGTATGAATTTGATAATTATTTGCAATATTTTGTACTGTGTTTGCCGATTTGAGCAAAATTTACANTTCTTCAAACAGTTGGGTTTCTTTTCCCTTTGATGATCCAGCTGTGCTTTAACTTTAGTCTTCAATTCAAGTTTTAAACTACCTACTTTAAACTAATCGACTTTGTGTTACGATATTTTAATATTTTACAGCTTTTTTATTTCTTCAGTGGTCGTATATTATAAATCAAATCATGGACGTATAAGATACGTAGGTAAATAAGATTGTTGACAGACAACTCGTAAAAGATTTGCAATAAAACAGGCGGCAAAATGGAAATAGGTACTTATATAACTACAACAAAAGGAAATTTTCATTAAGCAATTGTTTTAGTCGTAATTAAAAAATTTTTAACTTCACTTTCCTTTAACTATTGCTTTCAAAGTTCTAGTAAATCAAGTGAATTTTCTCCTTATCGATATGAATTCTCATATTACAAAGCTAAAAGAATACTTAAACTGTCACTGCTCATGAATTTATTCTCATTCCATCTCCATTCAAGTTGAACACTTTATTACAAAGTAAAAGACGAGGATGATATAAAACCACGGGCAATGTTATTAATGGGATCATAGATCCAATGTAACTATCAGTTAGAGACAGTTTGCAATAACAACAGAACAAAAATCTATTGTTTTTGGCAAACGATTTAGCAAAAAGTGAAGAAGTCTGAGCAAAGAATCACACAATGGTGAACGCCCTAGGATATCTATGAAGTTGTACTGTGCTAGAAAAGAGAGATTGAAAAGCAATAACGTTCAATCCGATCCGTATAATGTACGTTATAAAAATGTTGTGTTATACTTTTCTGTTATATACTCAATCCTGTTACAATTGATTCCAAGTAGATATATAAGCTTTTTAATATTATTCGTGTTGCTAACAAACCCAATACGGAGCTTTTTAGTCATCCTAAACAGCGCAGCAAAATCTGGAGAGTATTTAGTAGTTAGTTGTGGCTTTCGTATGAATATATCGTGCTACGTTGGTATGTGCATACATATTTATATTCAAGTGGGTTAGTATGGACAATTCAAATTTAACCATTAATTTAATTTTACTTTATGTGGCAAGACCTTATGAGGTTTTCATTAAAACCTTTTAGATACATATATAGACAAGTTTTCATTTTGTTCATTCAACGAGTTTTGTTGGCAATCATCCGGAATGGGTTGAAGTATAAAATAATGCTTACTTTAGCAATTATTTCTCTAATCAAGGAATGCCAGAGTTAGTTTAAACACATATATATGTATCTGTATTATATACTTCCAATTTTCTTAATACCTGTGTTACCACAAAATCTTTTAAAAAATATGAGATAAGTTCCGCATATAGATACATTTCCAGTATTTCATGATGCTGCTGACAAGCTGCTAAATTTCGTCCGCTTACAAATAAATCGTCACGTTTCTGCTTCAAATAAACACTCCGACTACTACCTCTATTCGTAGACTTTCCTATAAGAACTTAGGTTTCTGTAAAAAAGGTACTGTATTAAAAGGTGCGTTTGCACAATTTCAGAAATTTTAAAAATTGAATTGATGCAGAGTTTTAGTGTTTGCAAACTGTATTAAAACAATGCAAACCTAAATCACATCCACTCGGAGACATAATTTGCCTAACCAATTTTGAAAATAACGCTTTTAAACCTTTTCTTGTAGTGTTATCAGATTGTAAACAAAGAATATGCAGCAGATACATTATTGTTGCGGTCTTTTAAAGTTTTCATTATTTTCGTCGACCCCTACCTTGGTAAAAGAAGTACGGATATACCTAAGCATATTCTATGCATGAACCGACACAGAATTTTTTATACTTCACTCTTTATCCTAATTTGCTAGTTTTACTGGATACCTTCCAGAAAAGTTTGGGAAATAATAAATCCAACCAAGAATGCAACAATGTAAACGTGGGGTTAAGGTTTAAAGAAAAGTTTAAGCTTTATCATTGAGAATTGGAGTAGACCAACCAGAATATATAATAGGTATATACAACCCATTTTATAAAGGTAGCCTAAGAAGATAAGGGAGGCTGGCACACAGCAGCAGGTGAAGTTTCTCCAGGAAGGAAAAGCGAATAGAGAAAGATGTGGACAATTGCGTAGAAAACATCTATAAGTTCTCATTTCAACTTCATCTCACTTTGATCTTCCTATATTAAGTCGGCTGGACCCATTTTCCAGAGAGTAGAAAAACTAAAACAATTTTTTCTTCATTTTTTATTCGTTCTACTCCTTGCTTCGCTTACTATAGAACTTAGAATACGACGGAAAGAAAAGGAAAAATTATGATGAGAGGAAAAGGTGAGCACAATCTGCTTTTTTAGATAGAAATGTAAACTGAAACCATTCAGTATATATTTTCTTATTAGACCAAAAATGCTCTTTCAAACGGCTTCCCAAATGAATTTCTTGCGAGCGAAGCTCAAGTGGCGGATTCGGTTTTTATATTTTTATCTCTATTTTCATCTCTACTTGAACCTGTCAAAACACAATTGAATAGTAAGCACAGAGCTGAGCTAGCTGGGAACTTTTGATTATGGAATGGAAAGCAAGTTGACGACTACGACGATGATGAGATGTCATTGGCATTTTTGGTAAATAAGAAAAAAGTAAAAGTTATATAGCGTATTGCATCAGGTATGCGTATGGTATCCAACGATCATGATTTTCTTGTCTGGTCCTGGCAGACGCGACATCCCTTATAGATCATATCTTTTCATATATCTTACCGCTGTTTTTTCCAATACTACATTTATCATTTCTGTTTGGCAAGCCATAGGTTTTGGCATGACCAAAATACACAATTCGTTAGCTTGACATCGTTCCAAGCAACCGGGATATGGAATCAATAATGTATTGTTATCTTTCACGTGTAGTTCCTCCACACTGCTACAAATTACAATTTATTTAACGTAGATAACTGTATATGTGGGTACATGTTTAATATTTGCTTCCGACGGAGTATTTCGACTGTTTTAAAAATTTACTTCGAAGCACTAAAAGTACTCACTTTTACTGACTCAAAGTCTCTTTGTCCACAATAGCTCCAATATATAACTAATTGCAATGAGATTTGGTAGTTGCAGATATAGCGTAACTAATGAGCTGCATGCCTACGGTTTTGGTTTTTAAAAAAATATTTTACAAACTGTTATGATATCTGGAATGACCATAGCTAAACGCAACATTGGTCACGTAGAAGATCATTTTACTGAAGGTTCAAATATACAACAGAAATATTTGCTTACCGTATAAAATCGGTAAGTTTTAAAAAGCCGTTAAATCTTTGACGCAGTAATCACTGACCAAACTATTAAGGTTGCTGTCCTTGTCATTTATATTTTTAAATCCTGATCAATAATTCTAAAATTAGTTATCCATACCATTTTTTGGTAAAAAAATTTGAGTAAATAACTTGTATTTGGGAACAGATAGATCTCGCAACTAATCTGATGATGTACTTTGCGTTGACACATAAAAGGCTTGAGCAGCAAAGTAAAGAAATTAGTTATTATTTAAAACGACTATTGTATCACAGTCTATATGTACCAATTGACGCTTTATATTAAACAGATAGAATGACGTAAGGGAGTGGTAAAATAAAAGACTATAAGCAAACTACAAGCAAGAAGTTTAAAGACTTACAGGGGATTCCTGAAAGTGCTATAAACTCTAAAAGTAAAGGCCGGATTTTGTTCGTCTCACTTATTCTTTTCTTCAGAAAATTGCATGTCTTTTTTTTCTGGAATGGGCTCGCAACGGGGGTAATCTGAGATAATTGCAAAAGTTAACTTTCTGAAACTAGGGGCAAAAATGTTCGTCTCTTACCTATTGCTTTAGTCGAAAATCAAACTTTTTTGGGGTTTTTTAGAAACTCAAAAGCATGACCATATCTGTTCTGTGGTACGACGTTATTTGTAAATTATAGGTGGTTTAAAAGGCAAGGGAAAGGTAAGAAATACCTTGAAAATTTCGTCTTATAAGTTACTATTCTCCTTTTTGGTAAAGAAACTGATGATTTCTTTAACCTCTCAATGCCAATAAACACTTTGGTCATGTAAGATGTACGTTTCTAAACATAAAACATGGGCATTTCTGTATCCTTTTTATAGTGATAAATGTTTATCATTGTGGTGATGGTGTAGAGAAAGTGAAGTTGCATAAATAGTTAACCACTGCTATAAGGATTGTTGCGTTTGTTGATCCTCTGGATTTACTCTTGTTAAGTTTTACTTTTAATCATGACGAGGATGATACTTGATGATGCTTGAGTAGGCGATCGTATATTTTCTCACGATCTCACCATCATCCCAAGTCTCACATTTTCTCTTCTTCCTTTCCCAAGGAGCACAACAACACATATCCTTATTATCCAGTAAACCTAGAGGGTTATCGCTCTTCAAAATGCTTTACTCTTGTAAGATGAGGTCATAAGTTTATACTCTTTATAGTTTGTTTCCCAATTCAGCTAGGGATCATTCCGGCTCTTCTTGCAGCGTACCATGAAGAAAAAATGTTAGAAATCCGGTAAATGCCCTCTCCCTTAAGGATTACAGCAACACTATATACTATTATACTTTTTCCTCTTCAATCTCTCATTCTGTAAACTTGAGAGCCCACGTAACTCATTGAGAATAAAAGGAAAGCCTGCTTTTCAGTATATTTTAGTAGCGTGCCGGCGTTGGCACATGGTAATTAGTCTTATGAGTAGATAAATGGGGTTTGGTCAAAACGGCTACAGAGTTTTGCTGGTATCACTTCCCCTGCCGGCAGGATTTAGAGTTGTAGTTTCTCTTTGATCATAATGGAAAGTGTTGTTGGGTCAAGTCTTTTCGCACATAATACCCACGACGATGATGATGGTCCCGCACAAATCATGAAAAATTAGGGATCATCATCAGTGTTACTTCTAACGCTCACACTCCTACATAAAATATATCCATGGAATTCGTTGGTTTTGCTGGTTAAAATATTGCTAAATGGCAGAGCCGCTTATTCCCATATTCACCACATCCACTGTACGTTTGTCTAAGGCTACAATACATAGTGCATTCTAATTTCTAATCAATTGTAAAAAGTGAACATTCCTGTTCTCTAAATAGTCCCAATTGCATTATCTACCGTCCACAGCGCGTGTACTGCTTTGAAGCAGAAAAAATCCCATGTACGATGGTGAACTATTCAGTTTTCAAAAAATAACATAACTTAGTAAAATACTGCTGTTGTGTCTATATTCTTACATCTTTGTTATTTTTCTCAATATTTTTGGATAATTAATGCAACTTTAATCTGCAAGGCCAATATTGTGTACTAATATGAGTAAATGTCAAGTTTCAAGAACCAAAAACATAACCCAATTGAACCTTCTAGGTTAGTATCAGTGTGGAATAACGTCAACGAGAGGTTACCACCCATATTTCCCCCAGGAAAGTAAACATTTGAGAAAATGAACATGTTTTTCATTATTTTGTAATAAAGGAAAATTGTTCAACATAAATATTATATTAAATTAAATATTTCATGGGTTAAATTCAATTATACCAAACTCACTATCAGATTTACTGAAGAAAAACACTACGAAAAAATTCTACATAGCGATGTAATTATTGAAGCATTTTTGTTTCAAAATGTAAAGTAGGGTAATCTAAATACGTATTTAAATCTCAGTCTCCAAAAAATACATTTATTTTATCATTTAGTTGTAGCAGACAAACATTTCCTCATTCTTGCGCAAGTGCTCATACCCCAATAATCGAATTTTCACTGAACACGAAAAAGGACGCTCCCAATCAACACATTTTTGGTGATACATTTCTTATCTAAAGTAAGGTTTTTTCATTTCCTCTATTTCAATGCTCTTTAATAGACGTTACCCTTTGCAACTCATTCATTCCTCCGTTTAATGTATCCAAAAGCTCTTAAATTATTCCGTTATCCTGGAAAATTCTTTGTTTCCCATCCCAGGTTTAGTCTCTCAGTTTTATCAAAAGTAAGTTTTGCTCTTTCTCTTTTTCTCATTTCTGGAAAAAGATTACGCGCTTCAACTCTGCCGCTGTTGGTACACATTACTTAAGCATATGTATATTATCACATGTTATATTACTCTTTTTGAGAATCATATTGATTTTACGAAGGTAAACTAGCCTTCCATTTCAGAAAATACATTAAAACCACCAACCCCTGGATATTGAACTTTTCCCATAGAAGATAAGAAAAGTAGTAAGTGATGCAATATTTTCCTAAATTAGACAGATATTCTTCCCAAGTTTCAAGAAATGAAGTTATGCAATGCAAAGGGCAAATGGGAAATTATTCCAATAATGATGAGCTGAAACGGTTTTACTTAAACAAACGCTGCATTATAACATTTTCATATATGCCATTTCCTTTTAAAATTTTTCTTTTGCATTTGCTACAATGAAAAGTTTAATATTGCAGAAGGATAAACTTAAACTACACAAAGACTGAAAAAGACGCTCGAAAAGTAGTTAATGGCCTAATATCGTCGTCATTGCAGCATATATCTGTAATTCTACAAAACACTATCCAACAATAGCGATATGCGGAGCGGAATAATAGCAGGAAAGTGACATACTTTTCCCTTTTATTCTTTTCAAAATGAAAATGAAACTTTTCTAGTTAACTTTTCATACATACACATATTGTCAATCTATGTAATGTAAAAAATATAATCAAGTATGATGATGTAAATGTTGCATATAAGCCTACCAACCAGCAAGTTTTTTTAATAAATGCACATTTGCATTCAATGGTATTTTTATGCTCTCTGGATAAACGCATGGGAAACACTAGTTTTTAAATGAATGCCGAATTTCGTTGTTTATCGCATACACATACAAAAGTCATTGCGCTGTCATTCTTGTCATTATCGGCCTGCGTAGCTGTTGTGTTGGTTGCATAAACGTTCAATGATTGAATGGAGAAAAGAATATGTTTTTATCACACTTTTGGCATTAACGTTTCCCATTCAAAAAATGCTGCGCTTTTAGCAATGAACTGAAGCATTATATCAACAATTTACATTTTACAAGTACAAAGGGATATCTTATTGTAAACGACTAAGCTACTCATAATAACGACTTTTTCATATCTTTCTTTCCTCTCCTAAAAATCGTATTTTCTTTTTATGCTGTTCGCAGGGCTCACTCTTGTTTACGCACCTTTTTAAACAAATCTGATGCACCCTGTAAACTTTTCTAGGATTATTAGTTGTAAGTACGTACTAACTGAAGTTTAAAAAATGAAACACTTTAAGCCAAAGATGATGAAATAGAGAGCTTGGAAAGATGCATCCCAGAGAAAAAAAGCAAATTCTCAAAACATGAAGTGAAGATGAGAAAAAATTTTAGTTCGTTTTAAAGACGTGTGTGTGTAAAAAAGTCGATTTTTCTTTTTTCACTAATGGATTGATGGAAGAAGGACTTGCTTATTTTTTCAACTCCGCTGGAAACCTTCGACGGAATAAAGAGATATAGGTGCTGACAGGCAAAATGTAATTTAGGTAAGCATTAGTGCGCTCTAAAGTGAGTTATCGGGCTTTTCTAATCTTTACATGGTAGTAGACGTATTTATGTTTATTTCCTATAAGTATTTTAGTGATGATATGATATTGCCACTTGAATGATGCACGTAACGTAGTTTTTATGAATGTGCATTTCATCATCTATATGTATGTTCCATATACGCTTGTACAAATGGAGGAACGTTAGAAACTGTGACCATAATGGAGTTTTTTGCCCGATGAAGAAAGTGACAGACGTATTAAATGAGTTTTGAAAGAGAAAATGAACAACATTGCAGGTTGAGTGGTGTAACATTATGTCCTTTTCCAGCCTTCCCTTTCCTATTTAACATGCTCCATGTAAATTGACAAAACGTAATCTGTTTCTGTGCTGATAAAAACTTTATAATATTGGCAGTGAAGAAGCAATGAAAAAACTATATCATTCTTAAAAGTCCAAATTTTACACAGTGGTTAGTAAAAATGAGTTTTAAAATGTCAATTTTATGATGGTATTTTAACAAGAAATAAATGAGTTTCAAGTCAATAACAAACGGTCAAACGCAGTTTTAAAGAATGATGTATTTTTACAAAAAAAGATTCAGGTGTATTACGTCCATAACAAATTTTCAGCCATCATTCTTGAATTGCAAAATTGAGTAATAATTTAGATTTTCAAAAAGCAGTAAGTGGATATGATTGAATGGAAGGCTTACCTTCTATTCAACAACAAATCAACTATGCTTAGAGATAATTAAACCGATATAGTATTAAAATTTCAAGACAAACCTCATTTTGCTTGTCTCATTTAAAAAATTGCATAAGTAGCAGATTTAAAGAATAAATCATTATTTTTTTTCTTTTTCTAAGCCCATAGAACAGAGATAACAACATCAAACATAGAAAATTATGACATTTGGCATTGAACCGATTACTATGACTCAATTTATCATTCAGTACGATATAATGTTTGCAAGTCTTTGGACTTACTAAAAAGGCACTCCATGTGCACTTAACTATCACAACCATTAAATAACGACTCGATGCAAAAAAACGCCAAAAGATACTCTACAAAACTCTAATTCTTTTTGAAACCTGCTCCCCACTAATAAGTATTTTCAAAAGAACATTTAGAATTCTTATCATGCAT
>JAHZNK010000032.1:0-14961 GCA_027744615.1 Lepidocyrtus cf. nigrosetosus NNG-2020 | reverse complement strand
TATGGATATAAAACAAGAAACAAAGGAAAGACTGGGTCAAAACCAAAGAAATGTGGTGACGTGTGTGTGTGCAGTGGTAACGAATAAGATCATCATCACGATGATGATAGTGTAAGTTATATAAGTAGAAAGTAGTCTATAAGTTTTTCTTAAAATAATAGAAAACGTCTTTAAAAAAGTAATGCTTAGAAGTAGAACTCCAAGAAAAATGGTATTTCATTTAATTTTCTTTTCTCTGTGCTCGTTTTCATCAAAAAGAAAAGGTAGGAGCTATCATCATCATCATCATAATCATTGAGACTATCATCAAGTAAATCCTTTAGCTACTTAGCCAGCGCACTTTCTCTCCTCTTCACATTTTTAAGCTAGGTGTTCCCTTTATTTAATGAGTTTAGCTTCTCTCATCAACAGCTTCATCACTCAGAATTTAGCTTTAAGGAGAGTATAATACAAAAGTGTCATTTGCACAAGATAGGACAGTAATACGCACATTTGTAGACATCTCATTTGTCAAATGTCACTAAACCACTAAAAACCTCTCTGCTTTCAGTGATTTCCCATTCTTTCTTTGTCTTCTAGTATTATTGGCGTGACATTGACTATGATTAGGATGAAGCAGGGTAGTTAACGTTTAAAATCAAAGTGTAGGAAAAGAGTACACAGATGAGAAAGATTGCATAACTTACAATATTGACCTTGCTCACTCGCACGGGTTAAATAATAATGCAGTCATCATCAACAACTTTGTTAAGCCACTTATCAAAATCTTTGAAAATTTTCTGCTGATTAAGTTTTCCTTTAAATCGAATAGAATGTCATATTTTATAATTAAACATTTGACAGGAGCTTAACAAGTGAAAGACATTTACCACACCCACAACCTTCACTAATTAAGGATGTCATTGTCATTGACTAATGCTCGTTAGGCTTCCCTCTCTAACCCTCAAGGACGTTGCAATATTCTTTAATCAATGCTTAACTCTTTCCGAGATGTACCATAAATTTTGAGAGTTAAAAATCAGAAAGAGAATTAATTTTATGGGATTAGATTTAACAATCAAAATTGTTTTATTCAAAAAAGGCCTAATGACATTTAAAAGAAGAAAGAAAGCAATTTGAAGAATTTACAATGGAAACGCAATCCTTTTATTCATTATCACACGCGACCTTCTTAAATGAACATTGTTCTTCTTCAAAGGCATCAGTGCTGACTATGATGATTACCTTATAAACCTTTTACCTTTATATTCCGCTGATGTGAGTTCCATTTACTTTATTGCATCATTCATATTTTCTTTACGTTTTTCTTTACATTAAAATAATGAAAGTAATAGACAAGGTAGATAGAAAATAGGGACCTTCAAAGCCTCAAGTCAACCTCCCACAAGAAAAAGAAAAGATGGGATCCATCAAATCAGATTAAGTTTAATCAGAAGAATGAAGAAGTTCACGAGAAAAATATTAGTGACAATATATCCCAACCTCGCATTAGGTAAATTAAGAGAAAAGTAATTTATGAATGGGAGAGACCTTTCCTCCTATTTTAACCCTTTCTTTTTTGCTGCATTAGTTGCTCAAGAGCATTTATTTAATATTTGCCATTTTTGCTTTTGTTATTCTGCAAACACAAAACGTATTGTCATTTATTTCATTATGATAAAACATATGTTTAGCCTGGTTGTGCAACTACGCAAAAAAGGGTAAATAAATGAAATGAAAAAACGTTTTATTTTATTGTCGACCCTTTTAAGAACATTTTATCCAGAAACTAATATGATTTCCTAAGACTCTGTGATTTTCTCTTGATAAAATTTACCCTTGCGGGATGGCTATCAACGGACTCTCCGCTCTTTCTATCTCATTCCAGTACAATACCATTACACAAGAGTGGTTAAAGAAGGAAAATGAAAACAAGAAAAGGAACTTGCCAAATTTTCGGAAGAGAAACTCGGTCTGCTCTAATAAGATTGAGTATTTATAACGTTTATTTATTTTCTTCTCTTTCTTTTCCAGTAAAATGATGCCTTGCGATTTAGTTTTGCATTGCGTACGCTTCCCCGATTTCTCTCTTTTGGATATCTTAATAAAAATAGTAGATAGAAAGGACATGCATAAGTATACTGCAAGAGCCATAACAATCCATAAATAAACAAGAAATAGAAACATTGGAATAAGGATACCGCTGACTATATAAGAGAAAATGGATTTATATGTGCATTCTTTGTCTCAAGAAAAAACACTTTGGTTAAATTTTCTCTTCCGCTACAGCTCTGTTGAATAAAGTTGGAAATACAACATAAGAATACTTGAATATCCGCACATTTTTAACAAATGGGATAGAGAGGAAACTAGGAGAAATCCAGATATACATAAAAGCTTAATATATTTCACTTCAAATCATCACCAAAAATACAGAAGAACCACAAAACCAAAGGAATAAAGGAAAAAGCATGAGAATGCATGAATGAGCAGTATTACATGGAAAATGGCTTTAGCATAATGAAAGAGGAGATGAAGAAATCGTCTACTTTGTCTGATGACGACTTTTCCTCTTCTTCATCATCTTCATCTCGATGATGAAGAGAAGACGATGAAGAGAGAAAAGTAAACTCTGAGAGCTCAAGCCGAAGAGGAAAAGGCTCAAGTGGTAAGACGCAATAAGACAGCGACACAACAAGAGAAACCGCAAGGAACAATTGAAGGGGAAGAGAAGAGCAAAAAAGAAACTAAAAAGGAGTAACAGGGCGAGGCTAACAATAACGGCACAAAATAGAACTGCCACCACCAACATTTTCGCTCTGCCTTCAATTTGGAAAATTTTTCAATATCTCATCCCGTGCTAACACGACTTTTATTATTTTGTATAGCGCATTGTGCGGATTTATTCATCTTACGCACTGTAATTCAAAAGACAAACGGAGAAAGTTGAAAGTTTTATGAAATTGTGAGGGAGCGCATAACCACGTTACTTTAAATTGAATATATCCAAAAGTATATTTTTCCAGTTAAATATTGTTATTCCTCTTAAATAGTTTCTTTTGCTCATAAATGGGACACATATTACATGTAATATTTATCAAAAGTGTTGTTATACTTGATATACTTGTTTTAAAATCATCAAGTTTTATACCCGTTGTGGGATAGTAATGTGAATTGTAGCAATTCTTACAATGTACTACTTTTGTTTTCGTATATTAAATTATGTACGGCCTGGAACAACAGGGCAAGTACTACTAGAAAAAACTATTGTTTTAGGTATATATCAGTAAGAAAAAAGTGTGTAAAGTAATATAAAATTCCTTTAAAGAATTCAATCTTCATTGCTTCTTCCTCCGGGGAGTATTCCGGGGTTCCCTCATAGCCTACTACTCTCCTCTTTCTCTCCCTCTTCTAGCTTTCACTTTTTTGCGTGCCAATATAATCTGTTCCCTCATAGCCTACTACTCTCCTCTTTCTCTCCCTCTCTTCTAGCTTTCACTTTTTTTGCGTGCCAATATAATCTGTTTTCTTTTTCTTGTTCATTTGATCCCTGAGGGAAGGTAAGAAAGAAAAGGAATAGAGTGCCTACATAATATGTGAAACCAACAACCGGTCAAAATAATATTTGTGTGTGTTTTCTATTTATCTGGGATACTTCTTTCCTTGCTTTTCTTTCCTCATATAAATAAAATACGTTTTTTGTTTCTTATTTTGCAATATTTTTCTAGATTTTCGTTCTATTCTTTTTATTCTTTAATACTTTTTCCTAAACTTCTCATCCTTACTTTCAGGATAGTGGCAGTCAAGGTGGTACTTGATTGTGAGGGTGTGCCACCTGCAGAAAATCTTAGTTTTTTTGCTAGTAACAACAGCAAAGATAACGTTCTCCTGATGCTGCAGGGGTAAAGTAGGGAGCCGACTCCCATTGCCCTCCTTCATTCCAACTGAATTGAAAGAGAGGGAGAGAAAAGTGGGAAGATTATGTAAGGTAGAGTAAAAAGGAAGTCAAGCAATAAACAATGATACATAAGAAGGAGAGAAATAAAGAAAAAGGAGAAAACAACGAGGAGTGTAATATTGTCAGATAAAGGATGACATTTGGTTTCATTTTATGCATTATTTACTTTCTCTCTATCTCATGTCGTGAGTTCATCTAACCCATTCAACAGTCTAAACATTATATTTTTCTCTGAAAACCGAAAACTGTAACGGGAGAAATGAAACGAGAACTGGCACTGGCAGCTAAGAAATGAAAGAAAAATATTCCTAGTTTAACATTGTCACTGGATATCTTTATGCTTATAGTAACAACAATAGCAAAAGGAGTAGAGAAAAGAGAACAAACCAGGTTGTTTCATAATATATTATATTCTCCTTCTTCCGTATCCTATTACAAGAGAGAAACAGGTTCAAAGAGAGAAGCAAAAGAGTTTTCCCATGATGTTTAAGCTTTTTCATTCAAAGAAAAATAGGTGAAATCTAGGTGAACTTTTTCGGTAAGTGGATTTCTCTATCACTATATCTAGCTCTTTCTTTTAGTAAGAGAAAGGAAGAGAGAAACTTTGTCACTTTTACTCTCCTGCTCACTCCTTTTCATCCTGCTTCTGTTATTGTAGGAGAGTATTTTTTTACTATTTTTGTTTTCTTCCCTTTCTGCAAAATGATATCATCAAGGCACATGGTGGTTTGTCCATTCACCTACCTAATATGTTCTCGCTAGGTTGTTTTCCCTGAATGAAACAGAACAAGGAGCTAAATAAATTGTTGAAAGTGACAGCCTAGCGTAGGCAAGTGTTTTACATTATCCAAATGTTCTTGTTTGTTTCTCCGTCTGGTTTTCTTTCTCTACATTTCCTTTTGACCAAGCACTCTTTGGTGGCTCATCAGGATGTAAAAATGCTTGTAAAACGGAACCGCGACATGTGTTTTGGCTAGAATTAAAAATTTATAAATAAGGTAAACTTACAGGTAGACAGTCAATAAAAAATATTTGAAAGTTCATTCACTCAACAGACACGAGTTTCTACTGAAATTTGTTAGTAACTGTTGTTGCCTCTAAATCTTTTTCCTTTTCCAATTAAAACAACTAAACAGCAGTTTATAATGTCAAATTGCCATAAAAGCTAAGAAACTCGATTTTCATCTTTGAAATGGAATTGTAAATTTTCAAGGTAATAACCTTTACCGTAGGATCTTGTTTTACCGAGCATTTTTATTTGTATTAATTTAATATTGCAGAAGGAATAAATTAAATTAAATAAATTAAAAGCTCAATCACATAAGCAGGTGAGGATACTTAATTGTATCAGGATTATATCACTGTTGAAGCGTACATCTAATTGTATAGCAATGATTAAATTTTAAGCTATTTTAATTCTTGATTATATTTTTTGCAATATTACAATGATTTTCAAAAGAATTCCAACAAACTTCAAAATGTAAATCAGAATAAATTAGTTATTGATAATGAGCGAGTTAATAAATTGTTAAGTAATACATCATCATAACAATATATTATTAAATTACTTTAGTAGCTTAAAATCTAACTCCACAAGTTACTGTATTGCAACACGAAGGATTATTCACCCAGCTTTTAAGTCTCGCACTTACTATTTATGCTAGCTGTGTTGCTGATGAGTTTATCTTCTCTTTTCTCACTTTCAACAATTTCCAAAATCCTTTAGTTTAAAATGAATTCATTTACCAACTCCTTTCAACTCTAGTTTAAAAGGAAGATCTAGATAAGGCACATTTATGTTTGTCTTCATTTTCACTAAAGAATAGAGCTCTCTACTTGGAGAAAATTACACCTAATTGTTTTTGCTTTTTAAAGCTCATTTTCATTGTCTGTTCCAGCAACAGCACAAAATATAAATTGTTCCAAAAGTTTTATTTATTGTTTTACACACTTCTGTTGCATAACACAACTTTTGCTACTGATATTGCACCAAATAAAGTAGAGCAGTAGTGTAGAGAAGTGAAACTGAAAGTTGTATTTCCTATTGTTTTTGGGCGGATTTTCACTTTTTGATTACTTTAAAGCACTTTAAATAGCCACAAAAAGCTTCCCCCTTTCATCTAAACATAGTTTATCGGAATTCATATAAATTTAAGAATACTTAAAGAAACCCCTTCGGTTCATTATTCCCAGCTTTTGTTGCATATAATTTCTGGATAACTTAAACATTTTATCTACTAAATTATCCAAGCATTTTTCTCTAGAGCATATAATTTGTAGGAACGCATTTAAAATGTTAGATAATTTAAAGAAATTGGAGTCCTTTTCTATTTTAAAACATTTACAAGAGAAATTGGTTTGTGAAAAATTGAATAATATGTTTGTAACAGTTGTATCCAGTTCCATTTCCTACAATGCTGCTTTGTACCTAGATAAATGCGCCAAAGTATATTTATAGTTTTGTTTAAGGGAATTTCAAATACATGAGAATTTTATACTGCATTCTGCAGGGGAAAGGGAGAAGAAAAGAGATTTAAGCCCCTGTCATTTCCAATTAAATCCTAAATCTGCCTACCAGGAGAGGAAATTCGTGGGAGGATGAAGAAGAGAAGTGGAAAGAAAATCTTGAGTTGTCTTTTGTATTAAAGTAACTAATGTTTCTTTCTGCCCCTTTCCGTTATTGCTTTTCTTTCAAGTTACATTATGCCATTTGCTGCTGATTTAGATATATGGTGGTATTTGAATCTTAAGTATCATTCATAAGTGTTTACAGTTGAGTAAACTTTGCACGTCATACTGATTTTCTTCACAGAATTCAATAGAAATGAAAAAGAACAATACAATAAAATTGGCTCGTATCAACGCCTTGCTCAATCTTAAATCATCTTTTCCAGTCAATTATTGAAAAGCAATCAACAGTTATTCAAATCAATTTACGACAAAAAAAATAAAACCGTTTTGTGCATGTATTTTTCAACAGCCATTTATTTTTTATTCTCTAGTTTTACAAACTACTTCGCCTCACTTTGTTTATAAAACAGCCTTTCATCGCCATCATTTCAAGGAGAATAATACAACAACAAACAAAATAATAAAAGGACAATGTTAATGTTCAAAAAAATCAGTCTTAAAACGAAGTTTCACCTCCTTTTTACTCAAAGCAAAGGGGCTAATAAATCTCAGCCTTTGATGCTGACACGAATGGTCTACCGTGATTTACGTGACATTCAACCTCGACGCATTCTTTTCGTATGTACACTTTGTCTCAAAACAATATATTTTTGTCAACAAAAAAAATTGTGTTATTTCCATCCACGTTCCGTTTTCTTCTGCCTCTTCATAAAAATGCATAATACTTAAGTAACAATCATCCATCCACTTGAACAACAGCTTACATTGGCTTCATAATATAAAAAAGTTAAAAATAAACTCTTCTGAAACTTTTCCGGGTTTCAGAAAATGCTTTTAATTTACTAGAATGGCTCCCATTCGCAAAAAATCTATCTTGGAAGTAACAGGAACACCATCAAATGCTCTGAATGGTAATTCAACACCGACAACCACAAAAAAAGATGTACCTTGTCTTTTCTTCAAACAAAAACCTGGAAAAAACAAGAGAAAGATGAACAAAAGCGAAGACAGAAGAAATGCAAAACCCGACATTATTTAAACCATTCATTCCTGTTTTATTGTGCTCGTCGACGATAATAATGGCTTACCCCCGCAAGCAAACTCACTGGAGGCACTTTAGTAACTAAGAGTCGCGAATATATAAAAAGAGCGATTGAGTCAAATCCTTGTTTGCATCCTATTTATTTCTCAAGCCAGATTTTAAAGATAAGCCAGAAAAGAAAGAGGAGGTTCCAACATTGCAGAAAATGCCGTTTTAAACTCATTTTCCAATTTATTCATTTCGTTATTCTCGTGTACTCTCAATAGGTACGGGAATGTTGAATTGCCTAAAAAAATTGCATTCCTCGCTATTGCTCTGCCGTGTGAAAGGCACGCGAAGCGTGACATTTTTATAGTTCGCTGCTAACCATTATCACTGTCGTTTCTCTCGCTGGTGTGCGGTAAATAAGGATCTTGTTGTTGCTCGTGATGACAATGATGATAATCTCTAAAGAAGAATAGAATATACTTTTGAGAAATAAAAAAACTGTTTCTTGGAACATTATATGGTAACATAATGCTGCACGACGCCATTTTAAGAATTGAAAACAAATACATAGAAAAATATTGCTCTGTGGAAAGACACATATACGAAGCTATAAAAACGTAATACGTTGTGGAATCATGTTTTATAACTCAATCATTTTCACCCCTTGAGATTCTTTAAAGAGATTTCTTTTTCTATCATCATCGATCAGATTCATGTTTAAAACGAGATTTCATCACTTTATCAATTTTATTGGAACAAAACACAAAGCATGTGAGAAATGCTACTTCCCTATCAACCTTATTCTTTCAGATTTTAACTGCCTCACTGTCTAATGGATCAAGAAGTAAATGGCTTTTATTCGCTGTATATATATTTTTGCTATTTTTTATTTCTTGGAAGGATTCAATGATTGTTTTCAATAGATGAAAAGTAAATAAAAGTTCATATCAATTGAGGTTATCTCCTTACAGTTCCATCACCCAATTTCTTCACTCGACACCTAAGGAAGGCGTGATTTCCCAAATGTTCTGATAAATTGGTCATCATAGCATGATCGAAGAATGGTTCCGTCCCAGTGTCACTTCCACCATAGCTCGATGAGTAATACTGGGCTTGGGCTGAGCTCATTGAATAGCTAGACTCGGAGGAGGAAGTGGATGAGGCTGAACTCTCATCCGAATAAGAGCCGCTGTTCCAATCGTCTGGAATTTTTACCCATGGATTTAGTATTTGAATTTCCGCGGAGTCCACTGCAATGGAAAAGAATAATATTTAATGTTATTATTACTCAATAGAAAATAATGTAATGCAAAATTTTGAAAGCTTCCTAATTTGAAATGTAAAGGATTAAATGTCTTTTGATGTGATTCACAGGGTTCTTAACCGAAGGGTTGACTGCAGTAGTAGTTCGTAGTATGTCTAGATGTACTACTACTCTACTACTTTCAAAATTCAAACTAGTAATACGAATAGCATTTATATTAGTTTACGTAACCAAAAAGCCTCTTTAATACCTACTTTAAATTTACTTTTTATACTTTTTTGCATTGAAATCGTTTTTGTATTCCACGTGCGTGTGCCGCATCTCACACAGTATTTCATTCACATTTATATTATTGCATTTCAGCTCCATTCTTGAAGCAAGTCACAATGATCCTAAACGTAACAGTACAAAAAACTTGAAGGAAGGAAGGATAAGAATTGTATGCAGAGCTTTTCCTGAAAATGCTTCTAAATAATCCAGATCCTAAGATAGTTACGTTTTGTTGAATCTACATCATCTTTCTCCTCAGACACTCACATTCCTGCTTTTTTTCTTTTTTAAAAAACCAAAGTATGATTCAGTTAGTGCGCGCATTGTTAACCACCGAGGCTTTGTGACTGTCAGACAATTTGTAGTAGTAGCAGCGGTGTCGTCAATGTCATCTCCGTCCTGTTATGAAGGAAAGGAAGGGAGGCAACAGGGGAACTTCTTTTGCATTTTCTTAAGCCTTCTTTCTTCCCACAATTTGTGCAATTGTTGGAGATAAAGAAAAATGGAGATTCAAATCTATTTGTGCAAAATACTGATGAGAACATGCTAAGAAGACTGAGCCTATCCAATATATTTTTCTTTGGAATTTTAATAAAAACCCCAGCAAGGTTATTATGAAAAATTCAGACAGGAAGAAACAGGGACTGGCTGTGGTAAAAAATATTCAAATGTATTTTTAAAAAGGCTATTCGTCATTCTCGACATTTCTCTTCTTTCAGCTAAGAAGCTCATGTCTATTTGCACGTGTGGGTGTGTGCTGATTGCAACTTTTTTTAAAAAATATTACCTACGTATGTACTTGTAGCGTGACATGACATGACACAAAGTAGGAAACCTAGCCTGTGGAATAGCGGAAATACCCGCTGATGAATGAATGAACGAACAAAAAATGGCAGGAGAAGAAATCTTTCTACTTTACATTTGAATCGTAATCAGGAATTATGAAAAGGAAAAGAATAGCTCAACTAATAGCAAGATTTCTATTTTTGCACATACATGAGTCAATATTACCAAGGAATGCAAAAGAATTAATATTCGTGTTAAGTTTAAGATAAGCACAGGAGAAAATCCTTCATTTTTTGCAGGCGTAGAAATACTCAAATGTCTGTCTTTCTCTCCGACTTATGTAAATACGGTGAAAAGTGTGCCTACGGCACAATCTGAATCTTTTCATGGATATTCATGAATATTTTTTTAGTAGAGTATAATTTTGCTTATGCAATGCAGTATTCTCCTCTGAAACGTTCATGGATTATCCAAAGAAAAGGTTATGCCTCTTTTTCATTTTTCCAGTGTATTTTTTGACCGGATATGTACGTGGATGGTAGGTATATCAAATTATGGCAAACTATTATATTTTCCTTTCCACATATGAAGGCATAAAAGTTAGCAAAGTGTCGTTGTCGGCGACACATGACACTGATTATGCTGACATATAATGATATTCTTGCTCACGCAAGACATTTTATGACTTAGTAAGGGAAAGGAAAGTCATAATAATATAGGGACAAACCAAGAGAAAAAGTATTCCATGGGATAGGTACTGATACTCATGCTTATCCTTGATAAAATGTTAAAATCTAACAAGTACGTGTCTTGTGATGAGTATAATAGCCCTGCATATATGTTTAAGAAGAACATGTGAAGACTTTTAAGTCACTGGCTTCTTTCTTTTCATTTTTAAGAATGAAAGTCTGATTTACTTAAAAACTGTCTTCTTGACTTCGTCCCTGGTTTCTGGTCGCATTTTATCTTGTCTGTCTAATAACAACCGTAATAGATATAAGATAGCAAATATTTTATTCAAGCAATTACGTCACTGGAAAATCGTATTTAATCGGTAACGTTTAAACTGTTACTTTATTTAAAATGACGATGAAAGCTGTAACGGAAAGGGGAGGGAAGTCGCGACATATTAATTCAGTTTAAAATGAAATATTTATCAAAAGGAAACTTGAAAACCAGCTGCAAATCTTTGCTTGAATGATTCCTAATATCGTTTCTATTCAAGGACAAAATTACAAAAGAAGTATTTGCAGGGGTCTAATCTAGATTCAGCTTTACATTAAATATTCATCAAAACCTGTGAAGTGAAAGGTTTATTTTGTAAATCATTTAAATAACTTACGCAAGGTTGAGTTGTTTTTCTCATGATTGCTATTATACCCGTCTCCTACTTCGATTTGTGTGATTGCTGTGCCAAATATAAGGAAAAGCGTGTAGATCACCGCAGCAGGTTTGAAGGGCTCCATCTGAAATTTAAATTAAGGTTTAGTTTTTGATCGTTGCTGCCGATTTAATACCGAATAATTACATGGCGGAAAATAGCATTTAAAAGTAAAGACCTTAAATTATTAAAACGTTTTCATTTTTTCAAAACAAGTCTAATTGTTTTTGTGTTGTAAATATATGGGACTTGCCTTGCTCCAGTTGCTTCATAACTTTTATTTGTAGATTGTTGGAATTATAAATAAAGGAAATAGAAAGCTGATAATAAATCATTTGGTGCAAAATATCGTATGTTGATAGGTATTTTTACTTAATAATTCAAAGTCTACCAATGTTTTTGCGTTTAATAGCAAACAAAGAATACAAAAAGGCAAGTTATACTTTGCGTTGTTGCTGACTTTTTAATAATTTTTTAGGCCTTTAAAAACAAAGAGTGGAAATAAAAGGGATTTCTGCGCGATTAGGCCAGAAACAGCGCTAATTCAGCATAAATTACAAAACCTCGTAGTTTTGACTCTGACCGACATTTACATAAGTGGTTGAGCTAATAAATAATAAAAGTTGTTCCGCCAAAAGCTATGCTTATTTTTTAATAGTACAATGCCAATTCATTCACAGCAGCAGCCTTTAGTATAAGTAGCTACTAGCAGCATATAGTACTAGGCGAATTATTTGGTAAGCCGGACAATCAAGTGTTACCACAATCACAATCCTTTGTTTCAGTCGGAGAAAGTCTAGAGTAATGCTTTAATGAAGTGAAATGAGTATATTTCGCCATTTGTTTTACATTATGAGTAGATTAGCTTTAAACTCTTCTATTTATACAGCATGAAAACATTGAATAAACAAAAATAGCGTATCTTTTGTGGCTTTTGTGGAGTTTCTTGTAATATTACTACGATTTCTTTGATCCTGAATCAATTAAAAGTAAAAAATTTGAAATACCTGATGCCTTAAATTTAAAGTGATTTGAAACGAAACGTTTGCTTGGCAGTTTATTTTAAAATAATTAAAACCACTGACATAACCTTAACATATTTTTTATTTTGCCTTGAATTATAGCAATATTTGATATTGCATTTATCATGCCCAAGAAAATTTTTATAACTGATTGTTACACATACAAAGCACGTTAGTTCAGGGTTATTGGACATTGCATTTTTTTGTATTTATCAGCAATTTTCACAAGACCAGTTTTTATTGCATTTTTATATGAGCTGATAAAGCATAAAAACAATCCCTTTCTTTAGTAGTGTTTCGTTTCCTGCTAAAGGTTTGGAAGAATTTTAGGTAGCATCCAACAACTGGAACAACCTTGGATCTACTTCTTTCTACTGCATTCTTTTTTCTGTAAATCCTTTATCCTTCCTCTGTTTACTTTGCTGCTCCATATTTTTATGATTTAAGATAAGATTTTGTTGCAGCATAAAATACATGTTCCCTTCTGTTGTTTGTTCGTTACGAGTACGTTAAAAATAAAATTTTGACATTTGCAGTAGTGGTGGCATTATTAGTAGTCTGGAAGGAAGCATACCATGCAAAGTAGTCCAAACTAAAAAGACGGATGTAAAATGTAATACAAAAAGTTTATTTTTTCATGCCGGATAAGGTAACAATCTGACGGTGCCACGGTGCTCGGTGGTCACGTCCGGTGTTTTGCAAGAAACTTTAAAGATTAGAAAATTGGTAAAAATATATGCAGTTTTAAGTACCGTGTATGTTCACGTATTCTCTCTTATTCTTGAACATTGTTCCCCTTCCTCTAATTTTGCGTTTCCTTTACTGCCACTCTTATTATTACGCCATATTACTTCTCCTTCTACTCTCAATAAATACAATATGGTTCGGGAGACCACATATTGCCATTTTATTCTTTAAAATAGCCAACTTTCTTCTTCAAACAACTATTAAACTAGATTTTTAAAAGGAGGGCTGGTTTTATTTCATTTAAAAACCTGAAATGAAAACAGGCTACAACTATTAAGTAGAATGGAGATGATGTATAATAATTTCGCCCTGTTGCATAATAAAGATAGTGATTTTTGCCTTTTATACTAGAAAAAGTATACAATATCATTTATTCAATTGCCATACTGTGATTGTGATAGATCCAAGTTTTTTTAAAAATGAATTTAGTTTTTCTTAAAATGAACCAAAGCTTTTTGTTAACCAGAGCATGGCTAAACCATTTTATTGCTGACGTCAACCAAAGATTTTAGTTTTTTATGTGGTAAACAAGAAAATCATAATCAGCACCAGTCACAAAAACAATTCACCTTGCATTATGCTCTGCTCATTTACCCATTTAACAAAGAAAAATTACAAAGGAAATTACTAACGCTTTGTAAATTACTAAAGAACAATTACTTGTTATTCAACGTATAAAAGTTCAAGTTAATTAGCGACAAGATGTACTTATGATAAGTACTTGTCTTAAGCATAGATGATAATACATTGCTTAATAGTTACCTATTTATATTATGTCTTACATTAGGTTTCTGCACCTAATTTCAATCCTATTTTGAGGAGCGTAACTGACCCACCAGAATTCCAAGGAAAACTTGAAATAATAGCTTTATATATCTTGAGCTTTCTTTCATTTTGCCCCATAATAGTTAATCCTATTACTCTCTCTTGAAGCTTTGACTATAAACTATACAACGCTTACTTTCTTTATATCCAATTTCGCAAAAGGCGTATCGATCCCGGCTTACTCTATTTTGTGTTAGAATTGTGTGTTTTACTAACGTTTTGGTTTCACCTTGAGTGAGGTCACTTAATTACATCACTAACAAAATATGGAAATTTGAGCAGGTGGTAATGGTGAAACGTATTGCAGAAAATAGGAATTACAATACAATAAAAACGTTATTGCGTTTTGCAATGACATGGCATAACCGACCAAATGGAACTGGCAGACGTTTAATATAACTTTTCTTGAATCTACCAATTTAAGATTAGAATCTTTAAACGGAAAGGAAATGAAAAGTAAACCGTAACCCCATTCCCAAGAAAATACAAACTGCCCTTACAATTTACCTTTGCATTTTACCTAGAACAAAGTTTGGCCTTATCAGAAAATGAAAAGGAACATATAGCAGTTACTTCATTGCTCATAAATACAGTTACTGACCAAAAGATTACACCAGGTAATAATTAATTATGGACTTTGCTAGCCGTTTCCGACGTAGTCATTCAAAACGAAGTAATAATATTAGTATAAATATTTCAGAACGGGTTTATCTTTTGCTGCCGACGTTGCCACCCCGCCTTGCAGTTTGCTAAATTTTCATAAAAATATTTCAGTGGGGCAATGGATAAGTAGTGAATTTTGGTAACTGTATTTACCAAATTACATTTAAGTTATCTAATCAAATCAATTCGTTCCGTTGCTTCCGATTTATTTTGTTACTGACCAGTTAAAAATAAAAACAAACGGTTTATTTTTTATTTCCTTTTGTAATTCCAATAAAATCCAGGAAGCACCACACTGACTTTTTCAGGAGAATCAAATAAAAATGTATTTCAACATTTGACGTAATAAATAGCCGATTCATCATTGTAAAAAGCTAAACGGAAGTGTTGATGTATCTTTGATGA
>JAHZNK010000031.1:1207-22100 GCA_027744615.1 Lepidocyrtus cf. nigrosetosus NNG-2020 | reverse complement strand
CCCTTTCCATATTGACCACTTTGGGAGATAGCCCCTTTCCATAGGACCAGGACGATATTCAAGTCTTTTACTTTTTCTGCAGCCAGAAGGATGAAAAGTTGAGCTGAGCAGGTTGATGAATTCTTTGCTCAATTTCAAATTCGCAATTCTTCTTGGCTTAAACTCCCAACCTGGGCTTAATTTTTAGTATTATGAACGCATGTGCGTAAACTTTGTTTATAGAGACAGAAGCTACATAAAAACCTTGTAGGAACAGCCATTGGCCTCATGCAACCTTAAATCCTACATCTGTCAAATATAAAATTGTGGCTGTCATAAAACTTGAACTTTGTCCTATGAGTTGAGATAGGAAAGTGAGGAATGAGGTCATGGACAGCGCTTTTTCTTTGTTTTTGCAATTTTATCCACACTATCATATTAACTAATAAAAAAGCTAATATTAAGTTGAATCCTTGCAAATACTAATATTCTTTCACAGATACATTGTGTATTTCAATTGGAGTTCCACTTCATTTTATTACGTTTTCTTCATTTTTCCTTTAGCTGCCTTTTTTTTTGATAGATTGGAATTTGCTGAAGTGGCAAAAAGAGAGCTTTCCTCTCATTACTGACTGTTAACATTTACATTTTAACTGTTTACATTTTCCTTCTGATTTCCACAACTACTAAAGCCAGCGTTCTAGCTCTAAATTTGAGCTTGAATAAAATTGTGCAAAATTTAATGACCTGCGTGATCCTAATCAGCATTAAAATTTTAATGGAAAAAAATCAATCCTTGCATAAAAGATTAACATTTAGTTTATGATAATGTGACGGACTTTTCAAGAATCAAAGTTAGCAAAAAAAGTAAAAGCTATTTAAAATTGGTTGGCTTTGTGAATTGGTGCTCTTCATGGTTAAACTTCAGTTAAATATTATGCATTCCATGCAAATCTAAGATTTTTGCTGAAAATTATAACATTTTTTAATTTCTATGGCATGCATTAGTGTAGTAGTTAGGTAGGCTGTGGTTCGTTTGTTTGGTCAGGATTGTTTTGTTTCCGATTTTTTCCCAAAATGACTTTTATATGTGTAGCTCAAACAAGGATTAAAATGCGCAATTGCTTGAGGATTATTTTGACGGTGATTAAAATAATGGCTTAATTTCTGTTATTAGCGGCAGCTGCACATCTTAAATTTTTGATTGCAGTTTGAAATAAAAAATGTGCCAGTGCAGTTTTAACTGGGTTAGTAAAGTGAATGACCTGCTTGGTTTTTGTTGTTTGAAATGCACTTTTTATCTTAACAACGACCTACGCAACAGGCTAAATATATTATCTTTAAGAATTAACAAAAAAGATTGTGTTTTGAAAAAGCTCAATGGGGAATACATTGTTTTTCCAATTTAAACTTTTGAATTTCCAACTTTTAAACATTTCCCATTCAATTTCTCTAATTTCATCCACCTAAACACCTCATTACACCTCATTATCTTACCTCTTCGTCCAAGAACAAATACTGTTTTGCTTTTAGTTATTTGTCATTTTCCACTAATCAATTTGAAATACTAATTAGTGCAATTTATTGCAAAACAGCTAAATAATTTTGCGGCTTACTGCGATGAAGACTATTTTTACAGATCGGTCCACGTCTGTTTAATTGCTACTCTTTTTAAATTAGTTTCATCAGAATTTTATTTTTACACAATTACAAACTCTGACTTTCCATTTCCCTCATTTCACATTTTCTCCAACTACTCAAATTTTAAAAATTTCTCCATTGTCCTGCAAACCATGTTTTTAATGGGAAGATCTGTCAGATTTAGTGTTTTCACCGAGCATTATCTTTTTATTATTTTAACGCCGTTGGAATTCCTCAGAAATTGTGTGCCAACGCAGAGAAGAATGCTTCAGTGAGTCTCACTCATTTCATGCAACTGCGGAAATAATACGGAAGACCAGAAGAAGAAAACCTTTCTAGCTCTATTCTTTTCCGTTTTTATTGAATGATTGGAATTATTGACAAAGATTTAACTTTAATTGCAAGAGTAAAGAATTTTCATGAATAAAGTTCAGCTTTCAATGATAAGCTAAAATAAGCAATTTATCCTACTTTATGATTATAATTGCATAATATTAACTATTTAAATTATTGTCTATATAAATTTGACATGTGAGGAGTAATGATTTGACCATTGCTAAATGCTGGGCACGCGCTCAAGCGTCAGTGACTTCCAACCTCGCTTAATGAAAGTTGCTACCGTTTGCCAATCAACGCAGATAACAATCAATAAATTCTGGGTTTGAGTTCGAAACATATCATCTTTTTATTGGTTAGACAATTTGATGTAAATTGAATAATATTTGTGAACGGAGTAAAACAAGTTTGTGAAATACGCTTTAAAATGTGATATGTATGCAAACATTATTACCTATGAAAGTTTTCTGTTGTTGTTGCATAAAGTGCTAAAATAAGCTTAGCATGTTGAATAATTTCTTATTTTATTCCAAATTTATAATTCTTCTTGGCCTAAAATTAAAATCTGAGTTTGATATCTAGCATTATGAGCGCAACTTCGTAGGTATTTTTATAGAGAGATAAAAATTTAGATAGACAAAATAAATTATTTCAAAAACCCTTTAAAGAATCATGCGCCTCATGAAACCCTCAATTCCACATCTATCAGTCATTAAAATAAAATGTTATCACAGCAAAATTTTGACTCTCATAAAACTTGATCTTTGCCCTTTGTTTTGAGGTAGGTACGTAAGGAATGAGAAAATGGTTTCTCTACGCTTTTATTTTTTGCTCGTTTATCCACCCAACAGCTAATAAATAAGCTGAGAGACAAATCCATGCAGGTTTTGTTCTGCCAATCCTGCGATAAATATTACTTAAATGATTATATAAAACGTCAACGGCTGAATATTTTTTGCCTATTTCATTCACCAATATCATTACTAAGCCTCCGTTGGTTTAAATGCATTTAAATTGGAGGTTCGTAATTTCTCGCTGTCAATACTTCCGTTTAAACAGGTACTGAAGCTGCAGAAGAAGATAAGTGTTTCATCTGATTAAATTGTTCCCCTATTTCTTTCAGTAATTTACGATTACTGTTCGTCCATTCATGCAATTTTTGATTTTGGTTTAACTTCCTTCCATTAAGTCTGTTGGCATTTTATTTTCCTTCAGATACAATCTCTTGTAGTTTTTATCTGGGTTGATTGGAATTTGCTGAAGTTACAAAAGCAGAGCTTTAGCTGAGGTCATCAATAGACTCCGGGAGAAAATGTGAATAAAGTGGTCAAAATATGTATGTAAATACGTGCATAAAATAGCCTAAATATGTGAATAAATATGTAAATAAAACATGCAGATTTAGCCTATTTTAGTGGTTTGGAGGCACTTTCATGACAATTTTCTTACAAACAGTTTTTAAAGTAACGTTTTTTCTTAATTATTCGCAAAATTAATCTTTGCTTTGTGGATTTGCTACTATGTTCAATTCAGAAACAGCGAGAAAATATCATCCTGCTCGATCAAAATGCAGAAAATTCTTGAAAATATGCAATTTTCCGCTAATTTTGCGTAAATATGCATATATGCGGGCATTTTTTCAAAATATGTATGTAAATATTTAATATGCAAATAACGCCAAAATATGTAAAATATGTAAATATCTTATGGTCTTAAACCATCCATTTTTACTAAAACGTTTACATACAAAACCTTCAAAGGCTATGTCTAACCAGAAAAAACATGTAAAAATATTTTTCCGGAGTCTAACCATCAAATAGTTTAATTTCACGCATGTTAATTATCTAAAAAGTGAAAATAGCAAGGAAGGAATAGAATTGATGAAACTTAAAGTTCGGAAATGTCTTATGTCTTTATTTAGATTTTCACAATTGTAGGAAGTAAAATGATAAGCATCAATGAATTATGACATGGATAATATCAGTTTTCCCTTTAATTGATTAAAAATGTACTGAAATCAGCGTGTCTTACTCTAAATTTGGGGTTGGTTGAATAAGATATTGAATAAGAAATTTATTGACCTGTGAAATCCTAATCAGCATTAAAAATGAAATAAAAGCCAACCAATCTTTGCATAAAAGAACAGAACTGAGAGAACTCTTATAATGAAGTGAATGACTCCGAATGTGAATGAATCGTTTGCGACTGCGTGTCATAACCTTAGCAAAATCTGGAATGATTTGCAAGATTGTGTGTGTTTATGGAAGTGAAATAAAATCTTCACCAGTTCACTTCTTTTTCTTGTGTTTTGTCGCAATGAAATTGAAAATGGGTTGAAGTTGGTCAACTGAACCTATTTTTCAATTCACTAGGCTAGCAGTTCTTTTCTCAACGATCATGAAAAACGCATATTGTACTTATTTGGCTACAATTACAATGCAACTCCTATTTTTATAAAGGCTTGTAAATTAAATGGTTTCTGATAAAATGCAATTCTACCGCAGTTTGATACGCCTTGAATAAATAAACAACAAAGATTTGTTAAAGCTGCAAAATTACTCACTCATTGAAAACGAGTTTAGTACCAATTGCATGAAAATATTCAACATTTCTCTTGTTTATGTGATGGGGACATATTGCGTAATCAACATTTAAACCCACATCATTTTCACCGTTCTGTTTAAGATGGACATCAAACCAAAGTGTGGAATGAAAAGAGCGGATTGGAGGGCAGGATAATGATTTCACTCTAACGTAGTTTAAGCAAGGAACGGATATAAAGATTAGAGTTTGCTTTAAGGATTGTGCTTTATCGGGTTTTAGCTAATCTCCCACAAATGCTGAATAGTTGAAAGGACTGCAAGCTTTAGGGTTGGAGGTAAATAGTTAGCTTATTGAGCTTACTGACCCTGTGTTAGCAAATCGGGACGCAATTATCCTTTCTTTATTATAAAACTCTCCCTTAAACTGTAGAATCTGTTCATACGTGCCTGTATTAAGAAATACAAAGGTTATTTTTTATTCGAAAGAATTTTGCATGTAAATATCATCAGGAAAACACGAGGGAAACAGTGGCAGTTTTGGCTCTCATGGCATTTATTGAAAGTGTAAAAAACGCAGCCAATTGCATCAGGACCCCGTTCGTTATTTAGGCTATGCACTTATCACATGACAGGTCCTCAAAGGTGCAATGACTGATGATGGATGAAAGTGCACAGCAGAACCTGGGTGAGGAAAGTGATGGACACGAGGCTTCCAACGTAATGAAATTTATCAATTTTTCATGAAAGCAGCTTATGCATTTTTTCCAAATGCGACTTATTACCCTACTGCTAGGTAATGAATACAAGTTATTTTCAGTAATTATTTAACTTTTCATTGCAATTGCGACAAATGCCAAAGATCGGTGTCGTTGCTGTCAACTAATATTCAAATTGACCGATAAGTTTTATTCTTCTGTGCAAATTGAGGCATTGATGCTGATAAAGGAAAGATTAGAATGGGATGAGAATCATCAAATACAATTTTTAACAAGAAATAGTTTCACAAAAATGAATTATTTTGGGAAACCCATGTAGCCCTTCATTATAATCAAATTTTTATAAAACCATAACAACGCTAATGAATAAAAATATAAGATTATTTTTACTTTTAAAGTAAAAATGACCTAAACCTTCACTTTTGGTCTGTTTTGGACTCATATACAAGTCAAATTTGGGTTCAGAAAAAGAAATCTTCATTTTAATATGAAACAGTCAAAAAATGATAATATTTCTAAGTTCGTCAATTATTATGAATGATATTTCTTCAAACGGGAAAGGGTAACACTGTACTTCATCAATTTAATTATCATTTCAGATGCCTATATGCATTTTATTTGAAAAATTAAGATTAATTTTTTCACAGGAAAAATTTAAAACTAACATTGCCAATAATTTAGTAAAATTAGAAACTTTAGACAAATGTTTGTCTAAATTTTCGTAAAAATCGAACGAAAATTAAAAGGTTTACGTTCCCACTTTGTAGATTGATGCAGACTGCCCGGTTATATAATTTACCTGCAATTGCTTTTAATAGGATTTGTAATCGGGATAATTGTACGAGCATTTTCAAAAAACAACACCGAAAATTAACTTTGCTAACTCGCCCTACAATCCCTTTGCATCAGAAATTGACACGCTTTATTACCGTTTTTTGCTGACAGTTTTTTATCTGATTAATATGTTACGGCACATTTCTTGAAACGGTTTTTTATCTGGGGCTATTTTATTTCTGGGTTATTACCTGCGGCATTTCACCACGGTGGCTTTTATGTCAAACAGTTTTTTAACAGGTGGGATATTAACAGACGCTTTTCTAGAGAGCATTTTTAACTAGGGGTTTTTAAAGACGCCATTGTTAATTTCTTTTCTAAGAACTTACACAAAGGCTTTGTCAGAAAATTCGTGGCTGTAAAACCCTGAACCTTGTAATAAAAAAGTTTATTTTCCAGATGAAGTTAATTTAATTGAAGATTAAGAAACGCAAATGCCTATGTCGCTGCTAATAAGTAATGTTTTTGAACTTTTCTATTGTAAATTAATTTCTGTCGACAATTTTTTTAAATTTAAATGAATATGATTTAGGACTACTCAGAAAAAATTAAATTTAAAATTAGTGAAGAAAAAAGAGATGAACTGCGATGAAAAAGCAATTAAATTTTGAATCAATTCCAATGGAAATGATCAAAATATCCTTCTCATCAATATCATTTTTGTTACACATTCATCAAATTTATTTATTTTAGTTTCATCCTCTTTGCTGTCAGCGTCATTGTGGTCTTTCGGGTTATTTCATAAAGTCATAAAAACTAACAAAAATATTTGCGGCAATTTGACTCTCACAGAACAAGGACTGAATCTTCCTGTACATCTTCCCTCACAAGCTTCAATTGAGACTCTGCATTGACTCCTAAGCAGACCTGGTGATCGCATTCAAAGTGTTTATTGTACTCCTCCAAAGACGCAATTGTTTTCACTCCTGCCCAAACCACAACTCCAGTCCTGGTTTCAAAGGAACTCCTATTAGCCGCTTTAAACTGTTCCGAATCCGCGTTCCTCCAGAGGATGATTTCAAATGTTCTGCGGGTTTCATCAACGAAAACAACTTTGAAATCATTAGGTACCACTAAGCTGTTGCAATTAAAGAATTTGAAGCCAGTGTAATGTCATTGCAACCATCTACATTCACAACGGAAATTGGATCAATTCGGAGATTGGATGTAGATTTTGAAATAATATTTGCAAATATTATTTGCAACTTGTTTTTTGATGAGTGCACTTTATCATTGGAGTTAGATTTTATGTTAACTTTTGCAATACGAGGCTTGTTATTTATCTATTGATCCTTTTTGTTTCGATTGTAGTTTTTTCCAATTTGAAACTTTTGTTCTGTATAATATACCAATAGAAAGAGGAGATTTTAAACTTTAAAATGACATCTGGTTTGCAAAAATATTACTTAATTTGGGAAAAATAATTCAGACTAAAAAAATTCTGTCCAAATTATTTTTGTATAATAAGAGAAAATTATAGTCAAACTTTTTTAAGAAAATGTGCTCTATCTTTTAAATATGCTCGTAGAATTTTTTGACTAACATGTCATTCGAAAGAGCAATAAATTTCCTTTCTGACACAATTTTGAAATTTGCTGTTAATTGATTTCTCTATTTTTTACAGATCTATATTAAAAAATGGGATGCTCAAAAAATTGACTTTGTTTAACAAAAGCGATTTTTAGCTTAATTTTATGCAAAACTATATTTGTTTTATTGCCAACATACAAACTAGGCCTTAATTAATTCAATCAAAACTCATACTTTTGATTTTAATACGAATTAAAATATTTTTACAATAGAAGACTTGGAGCATGCATAATTTTGCGTTTGCTTTAGTAATGTAGCCTTTTTAAAAAGCGCCGCCCTTATCACCAAAATAAAAATATGTAATTATTGTTTTAGTGTGTTAGATAGAGCAAAAAATTCTCTATCAGATAGTCAATTTTTAATTTGAATACAACTGCTAACAAAAACATACCAGTAACGACTTATTAGTTGGTACTTAAAATATTCCAAAATTTTGTGTCATTTACAAATTTGCCATTAATTTTTAACTAATTGAAGTTTTGCAAAATTTGTTTTTATCAGCAATATATGCCAAGTCTGGGCTATCGAATGGTATGCTAAATTTCTCGGTGTAGCAAATATAGAGGAAAATATAAACGTTTGAAAAAGGATCAAAAGATAAATAACAAGCCTCGTATTACATACCTAAATCAACCCATAAGATTACTTTCTTGTGCTCTATCTGATATTTGCATACAAGTAACTGATACATATTTGAATGTAGATGTTTTGCCAGTAAGGATGCTTTCGTTAGAATAGTACTCATCATTTTCCAAGAAGATGATAAATTCATATAATCATGCTTGTTCAATGCATAACCTCTTCTATGTGGGTGGAGAAAAGTTAAGAATTATATAATAACAGACTTGTCTACAGCCTCTTCCCTGTCACTATTCCCGTACAACTCACTTCGCTTTATTAATATTTTGGAGGAAGAAATGGTGAATACTAAACCCCGATATGACTTTCTCTTCTCTTTCTCACATCAGATATTACGCTAACACACAGCCCTGGCCTACCTACAAACTCATGCCTAGCGGCTAAAAACGTTATATTCCCCATTTCTTTTCTACTTCGATTTTTCTGGGTTTCCAGTCAGCAAAAAATAATAATTTAAAGGCTGAAAGTCCATCTTGATATTAAAATATGCCACTTCCTTCTCTTCATCCGGTGTGATCCTACTTATTTGCTCTCTTTTAATACCAAATAAAAAACAATGCCCTGTTCAACTTTTATGGAAGAGCACGAATACACCTACGTAAATCATTTTTGAAGTATTATACCTAATATTCCAATATATATTTGTATTACTAATACTTATTTGGCACTGTTCCGTGATCAACATTTTCATCACTACCAAGAAAAAACTTGGTAATCTTCACATCAAAACTGGTCCAATGGAAGTTGTAAAGAACGACAAAGCAGTAAAAATAATCCGGTTTTGAATACAGACCTTTGTTTGATCCAAATATATTTTCCAGTTGCTACTAGAATTACATTAATTTAGCCAGAAAGTTTCCTTTGTTGTGCACATAATATCAAATTGCACAAAATGAGCGAGTGTGGAAAATCAAAAGCTTTTTAGAAGAATGAAAGATGAAGTACAAAGGATGTTCTGTACATACAAATCTGTATCTGCTAAATTGAAAGAATTAAATTACGCTGTATAAGAATTAAACGTAATATCCTTTCCTAGTAAAAACGCCATTTTGATTTTCCTACAAAAAAGAACAACCGATGTACCTATATGAAAGTTAAAGCTTTTTTCTACGACGTATTTATCTCTGGTCCTGATCCTTTTATATTGAATGTGACCTTAGAAAGCAGCAACGAAGAAAGCTACGAAAACACGAACAATACAGCTTTTTTTGTTGTGATACCTTTCATCTGCCAAAAAATGCTTTGCTTCTCTTTTTCATTAGGATTGTTTACTCATAAAGAGGAATCAAAGTCAAACAGAAGGATAGAGACGCACTTTCTTCCTCTTCTTCAACAAGCGGAACAAGTTGAGATATAAAAAATAAAGGCAATTGAGATTTTGTCATCATAGGTCTCTCGCCTACAAGCAACTTCCAAACAAAAGCTAGAATAACAAAGTTGAACAATGGATCACTGTTTTTAAGAATATTCCTTAAAATATAACCAAATCTATTGAAAAGAAAGGGGGAAACGATGAAAAAGTCTCAGGATGAAATGAAGCAACGATAAAATTGGAAATGACGCGAATATGAATCTTGAATGTTCTTCATTCAACTGACGGAATCCTTGCATAAGCAGAAATGATGGGGGAAATGATTTCGTACAAAAGAAAGTTGGTATGAATGGTAATAGAATGGTGGTTGAATGGCATTTCTTTCTTTTTTGTGCCCTTTCTTAAACACTTATCCTTGTGTGATGTCGACGAGAAGTGAAAAGCGTATATACCTGCATGAATGGTGTAGGATTTGTGAAAGTATACCGATATGCGTAGGTAGGTACACTAGTGTGCTGAGTTTTATATCCTAATTCACATTTTCATATTCACTATGATTTCCTTGATAATGGAGCTTCATTCTCAGAAGAGCGATAATAGCCGTCAGCCAAGAAAAATAAAAATCACCTGTAAAAAATATTCATTATCATAACAAGGGTGAAAGAAAAGGAAACAATTTTACCATTTTATGCGAAAATGTGAGAAAGGTTAGAGCAACAACACAAAACCTGTGATAATCCTACTTGTTTCGTATTATAAATGATTGTGTTATTACCACTTAAAATTTTGTTTGTGATCCTCATTTGTGATGTTTCTAAAACCAGCCAGATTCCTGTTGGAGTTTTCTTTTCATTCTAACATGCAGCCAGCTAACAGCATAACATTGCGTGTCTTGTATTATTTTGCTTTTATCAGATGCTATGAGCTGTGTACATTGTCTTTGTCTTCGTATATTCCAGTCTAAATGCTACTATAATGGTCCTTATCATTGATGCAAATATGTATAAAGTTATAATCGTATACTTGGAAAACTCTGTGCAAAAAAAGATAGACAACATAAAAGTTTCAAATTGTTGCCGTAAGTATCAACATGGGATGAGCATCACAGCAAATAATAGTAGTGAGGGAAGGGGAAGGAAATCGAGGGATTTAAGGAACAATTTCTGGAAAATTCTTATATAAGATAAAAACTATAAAAACTGTTCAATTTCACTTACTGCTCACTGCTATTACCATCATTACTGTTTTTCTTGTCTTTTGTCTGCTTCAGTTATCCATCCAAGCTCCATTTGCTTTGATAGTTTTATTTTTTTCTTAAACTGTGGAGATATGCCAGTTTGCGTATTCTTCATGTTCCGAAAAATGCTGATCTGCTATTTCATTGAAAATTGAAGACGATTTATTATCTCAATAAGAGTTTTTGTTATTTTGGAACTCTGTAGTAAACATTTTTTCCCTTTATCACTAATACGATCCTATTTTTACGCTTGCCAGGTAAACGTAAAAGAATGGACAGAAACACACTGGGTATAAGATACATATCTTCAATGTGCAGGGAGCGTCATTAAAACAAACTGGTTGTTACTGAACTGAGGTTCCAGTACGTTTTAATGGTGATTCAAATCGTTAATGAAGTAAGAACGATTTTTCATGATAAAAGAGGATTCCAACAAGGATCTTGTGTTAGTAAGAGGCCAAAATCGATATTAAAATTTGCCGTATTAAGAATATAAAATTGAAATATGTATCTAGAAATAAATTTTTAATAATTAAATTTTTGAGGGAAGTTGTTAAAGAAAACTTTGGGCATTAGAAATAGAATCATATTTATAAATATAATTGAAACTCCCAATAACTACATAGTTTTTGCCTTGTACGCAAAAGTAAGTGAAAAAAAACTTTCTCAGCCATTTTGTTTATATTTGTTTACATGTCTTCTTTTATATTTTTTATATTAAATACAGCAGCCCCATCATTTAAAGTAGTCTCCAGTGAGCAACTTTTGTTATTGCTTTCTGTACAGTTAAGATCATCGAGAGACAGTTTTTTTCCAAAGAGCAATAATAATATGATACACTGCTCTTCTCGGCAACTTTTGCTCAATTGCGTTTTCCGAGTGTGTAGTTGTTACTTACTTTCTTTTTCATGCTAGCTAAGATGAATTATAAGACCAGAAATTGTGTGCAGAATTTATGGGACGATGAGCTTAAAAATGATAATAATACTGCAGCAAAGCTATATAGAGCCTAAAAATGACTTGACACAATCTTGGCCATACAAACCTATAAATAATATTTCTTTTTAATATCTTAATGATAATAAGTTGCATTTTTAGGCTTTGGTTGTCGTCGTCATTTCAACTCTTCTGTTGATTGGTGGAGTTTTTGCTCATCTGCTACAGCGGCTGCATTTGTTTCATCAATGTTAATGAAATTACCTAAATTCAAAGAAATTGAGGAGCTAATGCTCCGTTAAATAATAGATCAATCATAATACAATGTGCTTTAACAGTCTCTAATTAATTCAATCTACATGAATACAACTAATTTATCTGTAATTCCATCCTAAAAACTCAAATAGTTTGTGAGGAGAGAACAAAAAGTATGATGATGTGTGTTATTCATGCAATGATACTATTAGAGTTGTAATAAAGGTTCTCCAATGAAGCAGCAAACAATCCTCTAATCTGGTAAGATACTTTTATAAAGGCGAACACGAATCAGTTTTCTAATGGTGTGATCATTAGTAATTTTCATTAGAAACAGCAATTCATAATAAACTCTGTCATGAAATAAGCGAATGGGATAAGTGCTGGATGTTCTTTTATAAAGCCGGTTCACGCAATAAAATTTGCCTTATCTCAGATTTGTAGCTTTCACAGAATGGAGCATCACCACACTTTATGATAATCATGAATAAATTTTACCTCTTGAACACAAGACATGTTTAGTGAGATGTGTTTTTTAAATGTATGAAAACATCAACAAGAGTTTTTGACATTTACTGACGCGTGTTTCAAAAGATAAGGTTCCAATTGTCGAGAAAAATAGGTTGCTAAAATTTTTACAATAGAGGTGACACAAATAAACCAAAGCAATGTTTGGAGTTCCTTTCATCTTCTGTTAGTATTCATTTTCATTAGCTTTTTCGCATAACTTTTTATGATTATAATGTGTAGTGCTCTAAAATAAAGTTGATTGTCAAACTTACGATGAAGCTTGTCTGAACAATTGTAAACTTTGTTTGGCATTTTGCATTCGTTATTTAACTAAAAGTATTTTATATTAGATGAAAAACATTGTCAGTAATAGATATAAATAATATGTTCTATGATTAAAGAATTGTTTCAAGTCTTAGTAAGTGCTGAACCATCAACAGCACCCACACACTTTACCAGCCTGTTGACAGATGTAGGAAGAAATTTCAAGAACATATACTTACTTTCTCTCCTTATGCTAAACTAACTACTTCACGGCATGACGTCCGTTCACAGTAGGTCATGAGAATTTTAGAGTGAAAGCACCAGCAAACAAATAGTAATATTAAAGAATGTGGCACATACTGTTTTCACTCTTACTCACTACCGATTTAATAACACAACCACAGCAAGAGTGAGGGAAAAGTATGTACGCGCTTGGTTCAATCTTCAGCCCTTATTTCATATGAATCTTGTGGGCTGACTAAAATTTGCCATCCATTTTACTTTCCCCTGTCTTTCTCTCGCAAACACAACCTAAACCAGAAGCTGTGAGATAAGTGGAATTTCATTTCGTCTGATGCCAAAAAGTAAATAATACATTCCGTTGTGTTTATTTCATCCACCTATTACGCTACTATACAAACCTATTTGACAAGAGTGCAGTGTTCATACATTACTTTCATCTCATGTTTCAAAGAGGTTGTTCCTAAAAATCACTTACAAAAACTCCTTTTAAATCGACGAAACCAAAATATTATATGTTTATGGTTAGAAACTGAATATCTAGCTAAACTAAATAAAATGTTTACACCAAAGCGTGC
This sequence comes from Lepidocyrtus cf. nigrosetosus NNG-2020, assembly GCA_027744615.1. Lineage (NCBI taxonomy): Eukaryota > Metazoa > Arthropoda > Collembola > Entomobryomorpha > Entomobryidae > Lepidocyrtus > Lepidocyrtus cf. nigrosetosus NNG-2020. The sequence continues at coordinate 8,490 of JAHZNK010000031.1, read as the reverse complement.
AGTTTTCCATTTCTTAACTTGTTCATGGAAAATAACTAGAAAACGTCAGCACTGTATATTCAATAAACCTTGTCATTCGAATTGAAGAAGGACTTTTGGATTTAATTTCTCTTTGGCAGACTACGTGCTTGTAATAATGAACGTTTGTTCGTTCCTAATTACCTGAATGCATGCTAAATGTTTGCATTAGAGAAATAGAGACGAATGAAATGATTTCTATACGGATGGTTGGTGATTTATCTTTTACATTTGCTCTGGCTATACTTATTTATTGGAGCATATTTGTTGACTAAACACAAACAAAAGTTTATATAAAAAGCACGAATGCTTTCAAAATTGAAAACTCGCTTGTGTATATAATTAAGCAATTATAATTAGAACTTACTAAATGATTATCTTTTGAAATGAATCATGGGAGCATCAAAATAAACTACAATATATTTTAATTAGTTCATAGTAAAAATGTCATTCTCAAACTATAATCATATTATTAATATATATGTTTTGGCAAAACTTTCACTTGTTATTATCAAATATTTAGATAATATTTTACAAACTATGTACATACATTTCTATAAAAATGTGTAAAAATTGCGAGTCAAAACTATCAAGTATTTTAGCTAGCACAAACATATATTACTTCTTTCAGTAAATTAAATGTCAACAGGACAAAATTTTGCTCAATACAGATGTAAAAAGTTGGCAATAAACATTTTTGTGAATTATCAATTTGTATGAAAGTTTGTTTAAACATAAGTACATGTGAGCGACAGCGAGTCGTTTCATGTGACAAATTTTAATTGGCTATAGCTGACATCAGTAGCAGTTGTTGACAGAGCAAAGCAAACAAATTGGCAAGGAATTTTATATTTCTGCAAAAATATTTCGCAAAAGTCAATAATGGTAGAAAAACATGACTAGCAAAAGCGATTAAAAGGGTGCTGCTACCAGTACGTACCTAATAGGCAAGATTTTCATTATTTACGCTGGAAGAAAAGGCATTTAGACTATCATCAGTTTTTCGTCAAGTTTTTCCAAAAGAGACAAAAGTAATGAAACCGCTTTATTCCCTTGAGCAATTCTTTGATGATAGTAAACGTTGCGTTGGTTGAGGCTTCAAATGTTATTTGTGGTTTGGAGACAGCCATTATTGATGTGAGTAGTGAAAAGAGAAAAGCCTTGAGTTATATAGCTTGAACGTGTGTGAAAAGAGTATGGCACCAAATGGAGCATTTAAAATTAAATCCTAACAATGGGAAGGGATGTGGGTTTTACTATTGGAAACTTTCCATTGCACTTTTGGTAAATGTTTTAGTGTTACTGTGCATACCCTTTCCTTTCAATAATAATAATTTCGGAAGTCGTATTTTGCAAGGCACACCTTTGATGGGAAAGCAAATATTCACAATTTCACATACCTTTTGCTTGCGGATCATCGAGCTGAACATTATTGGCCATGGTTTCATCGTAACCCAAAGCATAAAAGAAGTAATTACACAGTTAAACGAATATGAGAAACGATTGCGTTTCCAATATTTCATTTCATTTTTATAAATTTGGGTCAAATGACTTTTTCATTTTGGTGAAAAAAATTAAGGACTAGAAATTAGGGTGAAAAAGATGAAAGGGTTTAAAAATTTGGGTCAAGCCACCGCACACCGGTTTCATCGTAACCCAAAGCATAAAAGAAGTAATTACACAGTTAAACGAATATGAGAAACGATTCTACGAGTGACAGGCCCGAGCCCATTTATTTCCACAATCCGCTCTCGTATATTACGTGTTTACAGATTGTAGATGCTTTAGGCTTCTTTTAGCCACCTTCACGTACCATTTACAAAGGACAATCCTATTTTATGACATAGCCAAAAAGGCATCAGAGCAGAGGAAACGACATCACAGTAATTCTCATTTACAGTCAATCTAGTTTATGATGGGGGGACCGTCGTTTGATTGTCAGTGGGAGAAAGCGCAAAGGAGTTCAGGATTCCACTTTTTCTTTGTCTTTCCTTTCCCACCAACTTTTGTTTGTTATTAGTGTTGGATAAAAGAGGAAATGTGATGAGTGCTCTTCTTCACACATATTCTCTCACCAATGGCACACATAAGTATTCATCCGTCCTCCCAATGTTGATCCTTTGATAATGATAATGTAAAGGGCGGAATCCCAGAACCTGTAGGTCTAATGCAAATGGAGCGAATGGAAAATCGTGCTATTATGAGCCTGCTTGCTTTGCTTCCTTTAATATCTCCTTCTTTCTTCTCGCAATAAAATTCAGTTTCACATTTATTCATTTTCATTCATGTCTTTCATTTGATGCAGAAGAAAGAAAATGATGTAACAATGTGAACATTGATGTGGAAAAACGTGTGCGTGGTCGAGACTTCATAATGACGTAGGCAGAGCTTTTATCTTCATTGTATCAAAAAAGATAGAGCATTTTGTATACTTGTGATACGAGCGTGTACCACGTGTAAAACTTTGCCGTTTAATATTTCACGTCCAACAACGTAATGCAGTAAAAATTGCTACGACGGGGAAATAGTGAAAGACAGAAGAAGGATGCGACGGAACAATAAGAAGCATGGAGAAAGATGTTTTTGTTAAAATAACGTTTACTACTAGTGAATAGTAGTGAGTGACGATGAAAAATATGTATGCATTCCCGGCTAAAAGAAACGGCTTCCTACAGTAATATAAAGAAGGGGAACTCGGACTAGTAGCCATATTTGTAAATATAGCTTGCTCGATATATCCGGCGAATAGTTCTCGGCTGCCTTTTTCTTTTTTATGAGGGAAAATATGTTTCTGTAAGAGATGGCATAAATTTCCAATGCTAAAATTACCCAAGTGCAATAAAATGGACACTTTTGCTCCACCTTACAATCGCAAGTCTCTTTAGATGAAAGGCGCACTGATAACAAATGGGGGAAATAAACCTCAAAGAGCTGGAAAAAATACAATGAAATCGGGGCTATAATATTGAAAAAGAACTGTAACGTAAGTGAAAAGACAACTAAAATTCATTGTGCGTTTCATTTTCTTAGAAACTGAATAGGAGGGAAGAATGAGACTGCAGAGATGAATAATGTTTTCTTTCGCAATAGTATCATTTGTTGGAAAGGGCAGATAAAGGCTTGATGATAAGGAGGGAATAGAGCAATGCAACTTTTTATTATTGAAAAGAAGGAAACAACATTGTGCTCCTGCTGAAGTAGGCTAACGATGCTGCATTGTATCATCAACTCGGAAAAGTTCTTCCTTTGTGTACGGTCATATCTTTCATCCTCAATACAGATGGTCGAGAAGAGTTTCCTTTTACTTACTGTTGTAGTAACTATATAGGTATTGTATACCAGCGTCAGCCAGCACATAGTAAACTTTTTTCAAAACTGGCTTTTGCACAGCCTTTATTTTTGTCTTTTAAATTTTTTTCTGTATTTTATCTCATCCCACACAAAATAAACAAGTAACTAGGAAATAATCTAAAGAGTACCGCATATCCATAGACGATGGCTTAAATCCTATACATTCATAGAAGATCTAAGTTACATCTTTTGCATCAAAAGAAACCTTTCAAGATTTTAAGTTTATGAGATTTTATATCAAAATGCATTATTGTAAGCTACTCTCTCTCTGGCAATAAGATTGCATTCCTGTAAAAGGATGCGAAAGAGAAAGCCAAGAAGGGAAAATTCTTGGCTTGGGTAATCATCTTAGGTCACTTGTTTGGCTTTGGTCGTACTGGAGAAGTGTTCTAAATGAGATGAACAGGAACAAGATATGTAGTCAAGAGATGCCACACAGGAAGAGTCGTGTACGATAATTACATCTTGACCTAAATCTTGGCTTTTCTTCTTCAATAAGAAATAGAAAGGAAGTGGTATCGTAGAGCTAGTGGTTATATACGTACTTTGGCTGAGAGAAGGAAAAGATGAAGCGGAAGCAAAATAGGAATAGTTGCTGCAAGCAAAAAATTGCTACGCTTCGTTTTTTTACTATGGGGTATAAAAAACAAGCAGATAATAGGAAGAAAGTACGGACATAATTTACTTTCTCAATTGAAAGAAATGTTTAGAGAAAAAGGGCTTACACTGTAAAGCTAGGATTTTTCAAGCGATGCGGCCCAACTATACTGTTTCCGGTCATAGAACGAAAATGCACATTCCCATCCTAGATATTTTTGGCAAGATTCTAATATATATGCATACGAAGCAATAGTATAGTAGTGCAAGATGATTTCCTCAACTATATTATGCAGCAATAACATTATGCTCGTTATAACTACTAAAGAAAAGGTCTGTCGTGGTGAGGTTACAAAAAAAGCAAATAAAACTTGTCAGTAAAAGGCATATCATTGCTCTCTGTCAGATAAGACTTTTTTAAGTTTCAAAAGAATAAAGCAAGATCTCAAAGATGAATAGATGAAAGAGTAGTTAAATACATTTGTGTGCAGAGAGTCGAAGGAAAAATGAAAACGAAATAAAGAAGATCCCCAAAAGAGATATCTTTGGATGTTATTATTACCATCTCCATCATCTCTGTGCAGCTTTTTAACTGAACCACACAAAACGAGAGAGCCAGTGTAACTACAAATATGAGGAAGAAAAACAAAGAGACTAAAATGTCTGCGTATTGTATGTATTTGTTGGAGCGGCTTTAATACAAAAGTGAAAGTTATACTTTTTGCCGGTGTTGCTTTCTCTGTGTCTATGGATGGTTAAGAAACTGTATACCGTCGGGCTAGCTTACTTAAGTAATCCTTTTCCTTGGTTCAAGTCCTACTTAGAAATTCAGAAGTGATTTTTGCTCCCGTTTTATATCCAGAAAAGGAGACAAATAAACAAACTTTACAAAATATCTTTATTGAGGTCAACAGGACAAACTACTTTTTGTTTACAAACTAAACTCAAGATATGCTTATGGCGGAAGAACACTTAACGTCTTTTATGTAGTACTCAGTCTTCATTTTTTAGCTTTAGTCGAAGGTGAAGCGAACGTGCTTTGTTTGTAAAATGTAAGAAAAATCAAGAAAGTTTAAACCTGAAATAAGAGAAATTGCAAACCAGTTTTTCTCAAAACGCAGATATACTTACAACAAATAATCATCAAAATGTCTTAAAACTAAAGTAGATCAAACTTGGTCGAATTAAACTTTAAACCATATCAACCTAACCTTTATATAGAGTGTCAAATTTATCACTTCATGTAATAGTTAGACCAGTTACTTTGAAGTTATATAAGAACCCTCAATTTTATATTTTAAAGGTAAGATATGCCTACAGTAACTTAGCTTTTTCAGTTACTTTGTTATTCCAAACAATCGGAAATTTTTTTCTAAAACAATCGAAAGTAAAAAACTATCTAAACTAAATTAAAAGTCAACTCACAAGAGAAATCCGTCAAACAAGATCCTTGTGGAGAAAGGAGACCTGTTTTTTGGCATGTTCGGACTTACCTAGTGTAATACAACACCATTTCTTACGTACTATCTGACAAAAATTCTAATACTTATCGCAATACAAACCCCACCCTCTGCTTTTTACAAAATAAGCAAAAAAAAACTTTTTCCAAAGTTATAAGGATTGAAAAGACTAAACGAAGAATAATATAGAAAGTTTTTAGTAAAACAGGAAATACTTTAGATAACTTCTTGTCACACTTGTTTAGCCACACAGAAGTAAATCTTCGTTATCCTTCTTTTTATTACCAAAACGTTCTCATAGCCAACCAATAACAAACTCAAGGTGCAGTAGTGCTGGGCATCTTGGAACCATTTGTAATTTGAATACTACTACAAGCCGTTCCTGTAGGAGCAATTTTGCAAGCTCTCAGCCACCATGCATGCATGTGTTTGAATCGAAATTTAATAAAGGAAAAATAAATTTTGAAAAAATCATTTGTCACTTTTCACGACTTTTTAAAAATCTATTTCCGTTCATTAAAACTTAAATGGAAAAGAAGAAAAGACGTTAACCCAACAACGCCATGTATAATCCTTAGTAATAGTGAGAAGAGAAATTAGTATATGCATGACTTCAAATTCCACCACTGACTATATATTTAACCCGACTACTGCAAAACTTTGCTTTCCTTTTAGCAGACGGTACTTGGTGCAACAAAGAGAAAGTTTTCTTCGAAATTGAATCTTACTTCAAGATGTATCGTGTAATTATATTCGGTTTATATACTACACATATCGCAAGACGGCACAAATACTACAGATGTGTGCTATAATAGCCAGCAACAACTTTCCCCCAGCTGCATGTTTCCAATAAGAATTCGGATTGAACAAGTTGAAAAGCTAAACAGAAAAAGTTTCACGATGATGGCAACTAACTTCCGATCACTCAATTTTTTTCCTTTTCAGCTTAACTCTCCTTCCTTTTCTCTGCTTTAGTTTTCTTGTTGTTAAAAGTTTGATGGTTTTGTGAGTTTAACTAACTTACTACTACAACTAGATACACTCACTCATGCAGGTTAGGCTATTTAATGGGAAAATAATTGAAAATTCTTTGGGTGGTAGTGGTGATATATGTTTTTATTTTTTGCTTTCACAAAACAAAAATTCTTGTTTCCAAAAGTTTTTACTTCAAAGTCACTCAATACTTGTCAAATTCTAGGCATTTCAATTATTTTGTGGGGGCTTGCTTTTTTAAAATAACTTGGTGATTAGCTATATATTTCAGCGGTAACAATATGCATAATAAATGCCGGTGTTAAGATGTTAATAATGAACATTAAAATTTACTACTACGCATTCTTAAATAGAAAATAACGAGATAAAATAAATGAAAATGCAAATTTTTGACATGTCTTCAAGAAATCAAGCCGAAACGAAGTTTTATTCCCCCTCCTACTCCTCCACTTCTGTATTTTACTATTTACACGTGCATTTACAATTCTTTTATTCTATCTTCCTTTCTCCGTCCTAAATCCGTTTGTTTTCCTTTGATGTTTGTATATGCCTCCCTGTTGTTGCAAATAACATGATATATGATCTCACTTCACAGACAGTAAATAACAACATCAACAAGGGAGGAAAGAAAGACTTTTGCTTTATAGTGGTGAGTTGAAAGTTGCTAGACTAAAACTAAACTGTTGCGTTTTACTTTTTATAGTAGATCATGTAATACGTATGAAATGTACTCCAAGAAAATAAACACAGGTTTTGTAGTTTTTATGTTTGTTTGTAGTTGTAAAGGAACAAATCTTTTACCTTCAAAGTCCTGCTGGTTTATGATACATTGTTCACTAAACACTCTCAAAATCAATTGAAATG
>JAHZNK010000030.1:0-14105 GCA_027744615.1 Lepidocyrtus cf. nigrosetosus NNG-2020 | reverse complement strand
TTATGTTCCAAACGAATTGCACATAACACGTTTTTCTTATTTTCTCTAATAATGGACACACACAGCTTGGAGCAAAGGAGAAAGTCACGTCGCGAAGAAAAAAGAGGAAATGTATACCAAAAAGCACTATTTATAATCAGCAACAAAAGGAATTGATTTGGGAGTTTTTTTTGTTTTCTGCAATCACAGACATCACAAAGATATTATTTTTTGGCATATGACAAATGTCATAAGGGAAAACGAAATAAAAGCTAGAAAATAGCTCTGTGGATTAAGATACGGCAAAGTCAGGATTTCTTGGAACATGTACATAAACGAGTTGTTTGGAATTGTTTTCTTATTGCAACTGAATCAATATGACACACGCCAAGAGAGAACGGAGACAAAAATGGACAAGAATAAAACGAGGTCTTATGACTTTTGGGATTTTTTGCGAATATTGCGATAGGAGAAAGCGATCTTGTTATTCTTATCTCATTTTTCGTACCACTCTCCCCTCCACTGCTGGACAATAATGACAAAGGAAATAACGGCAGATATCTACATTTGGTCGTTGTCAAAAAATAGGCAGATTATGATTAGAACAAGGAAAAACTTTCTAAAGAAATAAAAGAAGTAAAAGTGCTTTGTTGTTTTCCCAACACGAAAAAACATGTATGCTTTTGAAAGATTTTATTGATTTCTTTAGGATTTTTGGGGTTTTCTTCTAGAAATTGCTGAATTAAATGAAAGTCTGAAAAATTGGATTTTAAAATATCGAGACTTTTTACATCTTTGAATCTGATTCTGAATTTAAAATTTGATTTTATTCTGCACCGTGGATTTATTTCCAGATTTTTAAGCATGATATGAATAGTAATCGCTATGATGAGGTAGGTTTTTAATAGTTTTGTTCTAGAGACTGGGCAGTCACGGATATCTCTTCCGTTTTTGCAAGATATCTCGATTATGGAGTCTACACAAACCTTTTCTTTTTTGGTTGATTGAACTTTCTCTAACGATAAGTTTATTGCCCAGTCAGTGAATGCTAGAAAAGTATTGATTGTTCAAGATCTAAATTGCTTAAATCAATGAAGTAAAAATAAAAGGTTTATTTTACAAAGTACAGTTCCGTAAACAAAAGCATACAAATTGTTTAGGAATATTTATATTAGATTTGCTCTTCACTGTAATAAACATTCAGTAAACCAAAACTAAAATAAATTCACCTTGTTTATTAATTTTAACAGTATTTGACAACAGTCATTCCATACCATGCAAAGAATGGACCTCCAGAGAATGCCACACTTCAGGTTCTTATCAAGAGTAAGTGAAAATATTTTGCAATTTGAATACACAGATTTTTTACTATTTCAAAGTTTTTACATTTTCCTTGCAGGAAATGTAATAGTGTAATACAAAGATAATGTGTAATGCCAAAATAACAAAACCTAAAACATACTCGCTATTTGATTTGAAATGTGATCCCTCCCATGAATTTTGCTTACTTCATTTCTACGATATTTGTTTTTTCCTATTACTTAACAGACTAGAATTTGCAGGTGGTTTAACTCAACACATTAAAATCGTTAACCTCAAAAGTATAAGCAAATAGACTTTTCCACTACTAAACTCACTTACCAATATTTAGATATTCAAAGTGTTTTTGTAGAGTTGAACTGTTGCATACTCCAATACATAGCTTCTTTCCCAATAGAATATTTTGACACAATTTATGCATTCATTTAAAACAGATAGTATGTGGAAAGGTTTCTAAAGGGTGTTTAATAAAATTAATTAAATATTATTTTTCTAGTCCTTAAAGCGATTGAACAAGACAGCCCCGCAGTGCCGACACTCCTGACCGATTATATTCTCAAAGGTGAGTTTTTTTAAATATTCTTATCTTAATGCGTGTACAATCCCCATTCTAAAGTTTTTAATTATTTTCTCATTCTTTTTGCAGTTTTGTGTCCGACGTAGAAAGGAAAATTTCAGAATCAGCATCGCGTGGAAGACTCTTTTATACTCTTGGCAATTACTACATGAAACTAATATGATATTATGATTAAAAACTTAATTGTACTACGATTATTCACACTACTACTACAATGACGTAATCTTCATTTCTATGCTGTATATCTTCATGTATTATGTCTCTGCGTCTTCACTCTGGATTCATTCTCTCTACAAAATGATTTCAAGGAATGATTTTCAAGAAAATGTCTACAGAAGAAGTTCCTTCATATTCTCAAACTATTTAAAGCTAAGTGTACGCGTATAAGTTATATTTAATATCGCTTAGACGAAACTTCTAGCAAACTTTTAATTTGCTTTAAAAGGAAGCGACAAAATCGTCGCAGGAAACTAGAAAGACAACATCGTTAGTAATTTCCTTGTCAGCCTTATTCTCGTCATTGTCAGTGTTTATTGATAGCTTTGTAATTGTAAAAAACTAAAAGGAAACGCTTGTCGCTTTCTTCTTGTGTAAAAAATGAAAGTTTTTGGTGAGAAAAATGAAATGACAAAAGATAAAGAGAAAGGCAATTATGATATCTGATATTAATAGAACTTGTCTAACAAATGTCATCTTTGCAATTCGCTGGAACTTATACTTTATACTCTCGGTGTTGTAGACTGTCTAGTAAAAAATGCTTACTTTGTTGATAAAAGGAAAATATTCCGAAGAAATTTTCATAATTTAGTATAGATAAGGTAGGTATGTCTGCTTTCACACAGTGTGACAAGGTATATGTAGTATGAATGGCTGTAGAATTGAAATGTATGAATGGGAATTATTTTAAAATGTATCTTTACCTTAAATCAACCTTGTATTACGAAAACTAGATTGCTACTTACATATTATGGGTAATTAACTAACTATCTTCAGAAAATATCCAGAAATATCTTTACTACAACTGCTCTACTCTACTGCTATGTCTTAACCTATGATGCAATTATATTTATAACAAGGATAAAATTTTATTCAATGATAGCAGATTTAAAAAAAAACCTCACTCGTGAATTCCACTTATATTTTTTGTTCGAATGTGGACAGAGTGCCGTTGAAATGTAATATCATAATTTATATTTGAGTCTTTGACCAATTTTACTCTGATGTGTATGCAGTGAAAGTAAGATTGTTGGGTAGTAGATTGATTACAGAATGAATGATTTACCTACGATAGTTAGTCAATGTATAATACTTAACTAGTTTTCTTTAAATTAAACTAAATAGCGAAAATGTCGAAAAGTAATAGAAATTAACACGCTATACCTATTAAGGAAATGTAGCTTAATTGTTTTGTATAACTGCTGCCGCCATTGTTATTGTAACTTCTTTAATATATTACATACTATAATTCTACAATTCCTGTTTTTATATTTTCTATATAGAAAGCAATTCTAATTGCATTCCATTTTGTTCTGTTATCTTCTTTTCATATTTTCTACACATCTTATAACAATCAACTATTCAGTCGGTCGTGCAATGAGTTTTAAGATATTTCTGACTTGAGTTTAATCAATTTTATAACAATCAATTACCCATTTCAGTCTTAATTATTTTGTGGCCATAAATAACCTGTGTTCTAGGAGAGTACTTCGGAGAAGTCCGAAAGTGAAACGTCGTAATGCACTCATCAGAAATTGTCTAGTCAGCTAAATATTTGGTAACTGTGTAATAATAAGAAATAGTTAATTTAAAATATGATCAATTTTTAAGATTAATGTACACTATTAAGGTACATATAGTTAAGCTATTAAAGTCTTTGCGCGGTTACAAGGCCATATTATAGCATTGTATGGATATTGCATGCAGCAGAACAGTTCAAAATAGTTGTCGCCAGTGAAAAGGTTTAATCAAAATGAAATCAGTGAAAGTATATTATTGGAAAATACAAAATGATATTATTAAATGATAACTATTTGTTAGCTATATTTTTAATTTGAATTGTACCTATTAAGTAATTTTGTTGAACAACTGCCTACCTGAGTTCTAATAGGTTTTTCGTATTGTAAAAACCAACCAAATCACAATTGAAGAAAACTGTTGTACTAACAGGAATGAGTTTAGTTAAATACTGAGTTTAATTAAAGTGGTGCAATTTAGTCATTACATATTCAAGTCAACCATGACCTTTTAATAAATAAGTTCATTATTTATTTTATAATTTTAGCCTCTTCCAGTAAATTGTAACTGTATTATGTAATATGGATGGATATTATATACGAAAATACAAATCATGCAAATAAACCAAGCATTATTAAGTTGTTGTGTAATCAACATGCAACGCTACAATAAACTAAAAAATATTGTTTGTCTAGTTCACTTGTGTGGTTTCTGAAGCTTATTTCACATAAAGCAAATTGTGTAAAGGAATACTCAAAACGTAATTGATTTCTGGCAACCACTCCTCTCACAATATTCTTTTTAATTTCATCCAGCAGTTTTGTACATAGTAAACACGATAATTATCATAAGTAGAAACTGAATTTGGAATAGAAAAACAATTACTTTTACGTTTTAGTTTATAAAGTTTTAAAAGGACACATTGTATCTGTAGTATTACTAAAGGCATTTCCAGACTTTCAAACAGACTTTGTAACCATCAGCACGGCTGAAGGAACTAATCCTATTTTAAAAACCATAAAATTATTGTCATTATTTAAAATGATTAATGAGTAAACTATTAAAAATTCTACAATCACTTACCTAATGCTTCTAAAGGCATGTCATACTCATCCCCTTGGTATGTCTTTCTAGGAAATGAAGTCATCAAGTTGAATGGACCAGTTGCGCCATCATCTCGATTGAGTTCCACATAAAGCCGCACCGCGGCCAGGGGCTCGTTAACATTAAATGTCTGCACAAGAGTTTTCCCATTAGGAAGGCGAAGCTGTATAGAATAAGATAAAAGTATTTACCTTTAATCGTTATGAATATCAACATCAACCAAAAATTATGCATGAAATCCAAAATTACCATAATATGAAATGAGTGTTATTATTACCTGGAGCTTAGTTTCTTTATAGTCTTTTTTGACAGAAGGAGGAGTTGGCTCTGCTGGTTTTGGTGGTGGAGTAGAAGGGACAGAACTACTACTTCCTTGTCCCTGTTGCTCAAACTTAGCCTAAAGACAATTTACAACAGGCATAATCTCATTCAATGTCACAGTCAGTATTTATCACCAAAGTTAATCTGCATTTAAACTTTTTTTTTGAAACTTTTTGAAACTTACTCTTCACATTTATAAGATCGAACCACGCCAGCTTCACCGCCATTTGCAGATTCAGTTTTGTCCGCACTCGAGTTTCCAGCCGCATCTGTAGCTCCAGCAGGTGGGGCTGGAGGGGGGTTGGAATTACTTGATCCAGGTTGCTCAGCCTCAGTGGATTGCAATATCCTTCAAAATAAAACCCCAGTATTATTCAACATGTTTCAAATAATCGGAAAAAATAATGAAAACAATCATCAACAAAATTAAATGTCCCTTACCATTCCATAGCAGGTTCAACCCCTCTGTTTCCAGTTGCTTGGACTGCTTTCTCACTGAAAAACAACCAAAAATAAGTTAAATTTTCGATTCTATCGTTTTTAATTTGTCTGAATAATGTAATCAAAGTAATCTTAAATCTAAAGTTGTTATGAATTTCCTTACGCTTTATCCCTCGGGAATCCCATTTCCACCAAATTTTCCACAAAATCAGCCATTTTTCCCGGTGGAGTTTAATAGCACTTTAAATCAACTTCCGAGTATATTTAACTTTGGACCAAATAATTAACTTTTAACCAACAATTAACTCTTCGTTTCTATTCACATTATTCACTCATAGATCTTGACAGTTACTTCTGCTGCCGGTTCACAATTAAATTCACACCAGATAACTAATCAAGCTTAATCAGATGATTTTAATAATTATTGCGTAATTTTAATTAAAGTCACAGTTAAATTAATTAAATCCCAAATGAGAATGATTCTGCAGTTTTAATTTTTGTGCCGGACGTGCACAGTCACGTAAACCTGGAGAAGTACAGCTGTGTAAAACGGCTTTTGTACATCAACCTTATACATTGCGTGAATACAAGCCGTAAAGCATTAGCGGTATGCCCCTTCGTCAAAACAGGAAAACAAGTTTTTCACGTTATGAGTGTACAAAAAACGTTTTCATATTGCCCCAAAACGTGTATTTACGTAATTTTTTCTCCAAAACAAAAGTGAACTGCTGAGCGAGCACATGCAAATGACATCTGATAAGAAAAAAAGTGCAATTTTTGACAAGAGAAAGCGTTTAAAAACGCTTTTTTTGCACGTCACTTCCGGTTTAACTCATTTTTTATCGTTTTTCAACATCCTGGCGAAAACATTGCAAAAAATTTTGAAAAGCTTTTGGAAAGTCTATTTTGAATCTAAAATCCTCATCATTTTGCAAAAGCCTGCCGGACGTTCCACATTCCCGAGAATACAGGAAGTGAAAGGGGAGAAGGGAGACTTGGATGTCATAAAGGGAAAAGATAAAAGTGAATAAACTTTTGCCGTTACTGCCGTTGAATAACCGTTAAAGCTATGAATATTTTGTGACAAATCCTGCCTCTGTGTGAAGTGGATAAAATCCGGAAATATCGCAAACACTGGAAAAAAGCAGACACTCTGGCTCTCCAAACAACTTCAAATAAATCATAAAAGACAAGCGAACAACATTAAAAGCAATAATGTTTGAGAGTTTTGTAGTGTCTGGTGTTTAGTTACGTAAAAAATAGCCTTAAAAGTAGTGAAAAACGCTGGGAAAAGCTTCAAAGGCTGGAAAACTTTTTTTTGGTAAGTAAAAAAACCTATTTTATTGGATTTGGGGTTAGCTCAAGCTGAAAACTAAGGTTTTGACGGTTGACTTTAATACATTTTTATATCCTTCCACCTTTTCATAAAATTATCCAAGTGTTTCGTTATTTTCCTTGATATTTTCATAATAATCAAATCATCCTCGTCACCATCATCATAACAATGCCGGTGCATCAAGGCAGAACGGAAGAGCAATCTGTTTTATATAAACATTTTCTCTCTTTATGCTGGAATTGGAACAGGAGGGGGAAAGGAGGATGTTTGTTGATACTGATATGATATCGGGAATATTGGTTTTAGGCAGTGTTTGAAAGAGTTTTTAGTAGACTATTCTCCATCCCATTCTAGAGACTCTCTTGTTGATCTTCTCTTCCCTATTTACTTCCAGTTTTTTCTCCCGTTTTCCTCATTTATTTCCCATTCATTCCCGACAGCAGTCATGTCAATTGTAAAAGCAACTTCGTGAAGCTACCACACACAAGTTCTTTCTCCTTTCACTTTATTTCTGCTAGTTCACATTTCACTCCCATATTCTGCAGGAAAGAACCACTCTGCTGGCTCCCACACAGTCACCGCCACTGCCAATGCCTTCACCATTACCAGCCCCACCACTTTCACCGATATGCCACTGCCACATACGGTGAAACGGGTAGAAAGAAGACTGAAAGAAAGAGAGGGAAAATAGAGATAAAGTGAAAGCATCAGTAGTGGCTCTTGGTTAAAAAAGCGAAAGCTCCAATCCAATGCTTCGCTCATTCTTTTTGTTCAAAACATAACCGAGAATCTCTCAAGGGAGATTGAGATGAGGGAGTGAGTAGGATAACTTTCACTTCACTACCGCTGCTCTAGCTATTACAACACAAGTAGCTGGCTCATTCTAGTTGCTTATCACTTTTTCTGGATAGGGAAAAAAGTGGGGGAGGAGGAGACATAAAATGTGCAGGAAAATAGTAGAAAAGCACATCACCCACGAAATTCCTGCTAACGTACGTGGAAATATGAAATACAGCTGAAGAATTTTGCAGAGAGCCAGAGAGAAGAGCTTTGGCTACAACTAAAAAAAGAGTTTATTCTTATGATAAAGAGTCTAGGCCAGTGTTAAAGTAAGTAAAACGACGGCTTTTTTCAGCAAGGTAGTGAGTAAGGAGGGAAAAGTGTCTGGGAAAAGAGCTGTGAGGGAGCGAAGAAAAGTAAGAAAGTAATTTATTATTTGCAAACCATACTCGTCATATATAAAACAGATGGGACAAGGAAAACAAGGAGAAAAGGCGAGAGAGATCGTTCTCTTGGTTGCTGCTGGCCCAAGAACAAGTGAAAGCTGGGAAAAGGCTTTCTCTTTACGACTACCTTTATAGTCTTATATTGAATGGTGGCGAGTCAAGTGCTACTAGACAAACACGTAGAACAAGCAGCAACTTCACACATCCTCATCTCCTCTCTTCACCAGTCAACACCATTACCATCACAGCATCCTTCTTTTTTAAGCCGTACAGAGAGAGAAACACATTCTACATGAAAACAGACACACACATGTGAGCAAGAGGAAAAAAGGAGATGAAAGTAGAAAATTGAAAGAAATCCTATTTTGGTTTTCACGTACGGTCATCATCTCCTTTCCTTTTGTAAGCTTAAAAAAGCCAAAACAAAATAATAAAAGAGAAGAGCACAGAGAGAAAGTTTTTTAGATGTGGGAATGGTGATGGTAAAGAAAAGGGGGAAAGCGTTTTTGCATACCTTTCCACCATCAATAAAGTCAAAAGTTTAATCCAAGCTAGTAGTACGTGTTGGTTTTGTTTTATTTTATTGTTGATTGCGGTGGTTCTTGTTTGTTGTTTGTTGACGATGCAATGGTGGTGGAAGGGATTGTAGGCTTTAGAAAATGCTGCTGCTTCTACTCCCTTAGTTTATACACTATGTGGTGACTCTTCCTTTGATGCAAAAACAGGGGAAGAGGGAGACGGGAAAAAAGTGAAAAGTTCAAAATTGGTTTTTCCTTTCTCTCATTATACATAGAGGAAGGACTAGTAGCGGGACAGGAAGAGTAGAAGTAGTGAAGATGAGTAGAAAGGAAGTAAAAATTGAAGCAGTGAAAGCACGTAAAAATTAGGGCGTATATATGTTTACAGTGAAAAACTCAAGCATTTTCTATGAATACATTTTTCAGATATCGCAGTAGGGTGTAGCTTATTTTTTGTATTTTTTAAAGAGAGGAAGGATGCACCCACTTTATTTTGTGACTGGTTATTAAATGATTACAAACAGAGAAGTTTTTTGTTAGAGTATTTGTGTTGTTCACAAGAGTAAGCAAAGTATAGATGAGGGATTGTCTCAAGCTTTCATTTTTCTTTCAAACTGTCGACAAGCATAATACTAGGAGAGCTCACCACCTAATCCAGTTCCGCTCTAATTGCTGCCAAAATTTGAGAGAATATACTAATAATTGATCATTGATCAAACAGTGTTTCGCTAAAGAGTGAAAGACAAAAGAGGAGCTTAGTCAACAACAACAACCTGTCTGTCATTCAATATTTTATCAGCCTCTGTCAACCCATAAATGATTACGTTGCTTCTGCTAACTTTTCCCTCTTTACTAGTCTCCAGAGTGTACACAAAACATTGTGGCCTTTCTTCCCCATCCATGTTATTCCGCACGGTTGACGTTTAAAAACAGTAAAAAAAAGTAAAAGTTATTCCATTTTGTGTTTGTTAAAAGAGTTTTATAACCGTTCCATTTAAACTTGGCTTGGCTTTTCCTCCCGAGCAATCTCTCATAGGACTGAAAGTAAAAAGCAAATCTTTTTTACAGCTTAGAAATAGGATGAAAGGGTTTGTGGATGAGCAAAAGCGAAATGAACGTCAAAGAAGCTCTACTGGTGGTAGTGCTCGTGGTCTTATAGTGGTGAATGAGTGTAATATCGTAAAAACTAAGATTACCACGGGTTTATGATCAATTTTCACTTCCAAAACAGTCTCATCTTCCTCCTTTTGAGAAACTTTCTGAAACATTCTTCCACACAATTCTTTTTGTAGCAAATCCATCTCTGATCTGTTGACTGACTGGCAGCTCTATAATGTAAAACTTTTGTAGTCAACAAAAAACTTGGCCAATCTTCTTTGGCAGTCTCAATTTCCAGAATGGGGATGAGAATCTCACAAGGAGTTCTCGTGTGAGAAAGTTGAAGAGAGTAAAAGTGTTTGTTGGAAGTGTGTCTATGTTTAGAGAGAAAACTAAACTGAAAACTACTTTTTTACAACTGACATGTTGCTACTTTGCTAGTACTATCTATTAGATCAGACAGTTACAACTTACAAAGGAGTTCACCCGCTCCAAGCCAAAGAAGAAGAGAGCAGCAGGTAACAAAACCTTAATAAAAATTGCTGTTGGACTAATTTTCTAGCAATTATTTGATGAGGAAGTTTTGAGAGTTTGCTAATTAAAGTAAATTAGATTCATTGAGGGACCGTTTATTAGTTTGCACCTCCATATTACCAAGAATTTTATTTGACGTGAGAGAATAAAAGAAGGAATAAAAACACGCTTCTGTTTTTAGCTCTACCCAACTATTTTCCACTCTTCGGTAAACACACAGGAAACTAATTATTAATACAAAAGCAATAAAACTGCGAATTGAAATAGAGAAAAGAAAGACAATGACTTTCTCGGTCTAGTTTTGTTTAACTATTCCTCGGAAAGCTGCTGTTCTGTAACTAAAACCAGCAGCACTGCTTCAAAAACTCTGTATAAAAGGATGCAAGGTGGGAGTATTTTTGTTCTTTTTAATCCGTGGCATATGCTCGGAATAACAAGTAAGTAAATATTTGCTAGCAACAGTTTACGGCTAGTCGGACTCCATTCCGTTTACTTCAATCCATATAAATGTTTAGTGAAAAACAGTCTAAATTTAGGTGATAGGTAGCCGATAAACATTCTGGGTTTAGTATGGTCTACTACTAAAAAAGGGTAATAGAATTGGTGGAAAGGGAAAACTCCTTTTTTTACCAACCTCTCTTGATTAGGTAAGAGATTTTTTCACAGCATTTTATGGTTAGTCATTAGATCAGATTATTATAGGGCGGAGGAGAAGGAAGAGAAGAATAAGGAGTAATTTCTTTCTCTTTTAATTTCCCAAAAAGAAAGGAAGGTATAACGAGTTGGGTTTGTTCTTGTTACATTATTGCATTCACGGCTCACTTGAAATCCTCCTTGATAATCCATCCTAACTACACACGCACAAGTGCTTGCTTAGCCAAGCTTAGATAAACAAACAGAAAGAAAAGAGAAAGTCTAATTGTAACTAAACAAACGTAAAAACACAATAAGAAGCAGTGAAAGCAAACGAGAATGAGAGAGACTCTGAGGAGATAAAACGCTTCCTCTTTCTTAATACTTTTCTTAACTAAACAAACGTAAAAACACAATAAGAAGCAGTGAAAGCAAACGAGAATGAGAGAGACTCTGAGGAGATAAAACGCTTCCTCTTTCTTAATACTTTTTCTCTTCATCTTCTTTTAAATATTATGACTAGTATAAGGAAAGAAAGAATGAAAGAGATTTATTTAAAGTAAAGTAAAGTAAAGTAAAGTTAAAATCTTTATTACAGTGTTTCTCAATTACAGGTTAATAACTTGATTTCCAAAACAGAACACTATAATAATCTCATAAAACAATCCTCTACGATTACATTATCATAATACATAGATAGACCACCATCATTCCATGAGACTTAACTGATATAAATAAAAATTTTAAATAGGTTTACCTAATATACTTAACCGAGTCTACAACATACATAATCATTTATTTAAAATAAAATTACAATGTATAATTTAGGTTACGAAGTCGCTACTTCTATTAGTTTTCATATAATCTTCACACATTTTCAGGAATTTACCGTGTGTACTGTCTTTAGAAGGTTTGCATTTCGTTATAAAATTAAATAAAATATTATTTTGGATTTGCGTTTTTGTTTGTCTTCCTCCAATTTCAACCTGTAACTGACATCCGGTGATTTTGGAGAAAGCTATCCACCTGGTCCCTATTCATTTTTTGATGGTATATTAGTTAAATAACTTTTAAATAAAATTGTATTGATTTGCGCTACTTAATATTATTACTATGAACTTGATGAGAATTGAGGAAGCAAATCTTGTGTAAATGTAAATGAAACTTTGGTTTATTGTCGAAGTGAAGAAAGCAAAATTGATATAATAATATGATGAATAGGTGATGGAGGAATGGGAAAACTTTGCCTTATGGTAACCGGTGGTCACGATCATTTCGTTAAACTATGGAACGTTACAATCGGTCTTCAGCCAAGTATTCAGCCTTTACGTTCCCTTCAAGGTCATTCAGAGTCTGTGATGTGTNATATTATGATGGATAGGTGATGGAGGAATGGGAAAACTTTGCCTTATGGTAACCGGTGGTCACGATCATTTCGTTAAACTATGGAACGTTACAATCGGTCTTCAGCCAAGTATTCAGCCTTTACGTTCCCTTCAAGGTCATTCAGAGTCTGTGATGTGTGTTCGAATTAGCGCAATTGGTGGCCTAATTGCTTCGACTTCTGGGGATAAAACTGTTCGATTGTGGGAGGTGATTAATACTTTAATGTTATATAACAAGGCAAAACAAAAATTTTAAATTATAAACCATTCATAAAAGATCAACGGGAAATGCGTCAAAGTTTTGGAAGGACACGACCGATTTGTCACTTCCTGTGGTTTCTCCCAAGATGGAAAACTCTTAGCGTCGGGATCCAACGATAAAAAAGTGATTTTATGGGATTTAACGGGGTCAATTGAGCTTAGCGATGATTTGGTTGCTCGGTCCAATGATTTTAGCTTGTCTGCTGGCGAAGTTTGGCCACAGTATGAGAAACTATGCAGATCAAAAATGCTACAAGGTTAAAAAACAAGATTAAAATCTAAAACTTTAAAAAATAATAATCGTTGAAAACATTTTTGCTGACTTTTTATTCGTTCCTCTTAGATGAGAATGGAGTGTCTCCCAAAATGACATTCCACGTGCCCAAGGTTGACTTCAATGCGTGCGTATTGATCGGAACAACTTATGTGGTTGCAGCTGCCAGGTCGAGTTTTTGTTTCTACTATTTTACAATTAAGTAGCTCGGGTTAAACTAAAATAAACATAAAACTGATAATTTAAACGGTTGGCTATAAAAGCATGTGCTTTCTCGCTGCAGCCCTTTCAAAAGTTAACGATGCGATGTGTCGAAAGTTGGTAATTTATAGTCTGGGATTGCTAACTGGGAATGCTTAACAATGATTAATCAACTAATTGGAATGTGTAAATAGCGTAAAACTAGATAGTCTTCTTCTAGAAATACTACCTCTAGACTTTCTGTTTCGCTCTTGTATATCTTTAACGGTAACGTATCTCTAACGCTTTTGCATGCCATGCTTGAATTTGGTCTTTTTGCTTTTCTCTTGATGGATTTCCAATGCTACAGCAGTTCCAAATGCGTCTTCGGATGGAATCTGGACACCGGGGAGGAAGTGGAAATCTCAAATATTTGCTCACACAAGTACGCAGTGAACTCGATTGCCTACTGCCCAAACAGTGATACCATTGCTTCGGCTTCAACTGATGGGACCATTAACTTATTCAATTTAAAAGCAAGGAAGCAATTAAACTTGTGATAATAAAATTACCACTTTGAATATAAGTAAATCATCTTTTACTTATTAATAGGAAAAACTTGGCGGAATCTATCACCCGAGTGGCGGCGCACTTCGAGTCTGTCGCTATTCATTGGATGGATACCACATGCTTGCTGCTGGTGATGATGAAAAGGCTTCGTTGTGGAATATGGATAGCAGACAATTAGTCAAGTAAGTGGTTTATAGTAGAAGGTCAATGAAAAATTCTAAACTATGTTCATCGCATAATGTACTAAGGTAATTAGTATTTTTGCTGATCTAAAGACAATTGGAAGAGCACGAAGCAGCAATCTACGGAGCTGCATTTACTCCGGATGGACAATACGTCGTGACTGGCTGCGTGAACGGCTACATAAAATTATGGGACTGCATTGAGCCTGACACAACCGCTTCGTTAGCTTCAACTGAAGCCCACGAGCTGGGAGTAACCTGCTGTGATTTTTCCCCAAAGGGACTAGGAGGATCTCATGGGCTACATAGATTCCTCTTGGCCACTGGCGGAAATGACTCTTTAATTAAACTTTGGAATGTTGTTGTTGGGGTTGATGGGGCAAATTTTTCATTAATTCAGGCATTCAAAGATCATGGCACAGCGAATATTAT
>JAHZNK010000029.1:0-13313 GCA_027744615.1 Lepidocyrtus cf. nigrosetosus NNG-2020 | reverse complement strand
TGCAAAATCATTTTTTACGAAACCCTAAAACAAATTGGTTTCGTTAAAAAATAAGAAAAAGTAACTTTTTTCATAATAAGGCCATGGCCCTTCTACTTCCTTCCAGCAGCCTAAGTCAAATCATGAATTATGTTTATGCTCTTCTCAATTTCAATGTATGAATGCCGTGTTTACTTTAATGTATCATTTTCTTTCACGTTAAAACAAGCGAGTCCGTGCTAGCTTGGAGGAAAAGTTTTTATGTGGAACAATTAGCAAGGAGTCCGGGCCTAGCCCACTCCAAGCGCACCTCTCCTCGTCCTTCGTTGACTAAGGCTGCTGGAAGGAAGTAGAAGGGCCATGGCCTTATTATGAAAAAAGTTACTTTTTCTTATTTTTTAACGAAACCAATTTGTTTTAGGGTTTCGTAAAAAATGATTTTGCAGGAACGAGGACACTCTAGCAAAAGAGAATTTTCTTTTTCATAATCATTCTCATAAAAAGTAAAAAGCAACATGTTGGAATGGTTGATTGAAATAATTGGAGCAAGAAAGTAAACAGAAGAAAGAAAACTTTCGGTCGAAAATGGAAACGAGAGGTTGTGTGCCAGGTCAAGAGAAAATTGCTCCCTTCATTTTTCTTCACTTATTTTTCTAACTTTTCTCTCGCTAAAAACTCTTTTTCGATAATTTGATTAAATGTTATTTCAACCCGTTGTTTATCTTTTATACCTAAATAGAAGACCACTTTTAAAAATTAACTTACGTTTAGCTTCCTTGTTCCTTGTCTCCAATTTTTGTTGAACGGTTCTCACGTAGTTCAATCCACAGAGCGGCGACACGATTATCTCATAAAATAGTCTACTGATAATTGACTACCTCTCCCTATATATTCTTTGCTCGAAATTAACTGGATTTTTTCTGTTTCTCCCAAAAGTGTCGTTAATTACGCTGCTCCACATACACTGTTTGGATTACACTTTCAGGACATATACGAAGTTTGCGAAGACAAGTTAAATTGCAGTTTAATACACAATTGCCCTATTTTGTCGGACACTTTTGGCTACGATTACGTTCACGCAATTCGGGGCGAATTCAAATATTAAACCACTTTTAAATAATACAGCGCTTTAAACGCTTCCTATATAGTTTATAGCACGCAAATCCAAAGAAATTACGATCCCAATGCTGTATTCAATTCAAGGAAAACGCTACTTTTTTATTTAAACAAAGGAATGAGCTTTTGGGTCCTAAAATTCCAACCCTTGCACTAGAATGCCCTACAATGATTAGCAAATGTCTGTCTGGAGAACGTTCCTTTCTCCAACGAGAGTGTCTCAGCACTGGAGCGTTTCCCAAGCTTGCATGTTATTCTTAAAGCGTCGAGAAAGGAAAGCGTAAAAAGTGAAGTTATCATGGGGAATAGGTGGAAAGGTTTGGTTTCACAACCCAACAAGCCCATCCACTCCTTCTCCGTTACTACTTTGCACAACTAAATAGAGCGTGTCAGCTTTAAAGCTGGAGTTAGTCCAGCGTAGCACCAAAGCATAGTTCCTTTAACAAGCTTTCCCTTTTCCCATTCTCATAAAACACGAACAAGGAAAAGAACAAAAAAATCAAG
Source organism: Lepidocyrtus cf. nigrosetosus NNG-2020 (assembly GCA_027744615.1). NCBI lineage: Eukaryota > Metazoa > Arthropoda > Collembola > Entomobryomorpha > Entomobryidae > Lepidocyrtus > Lepidocyrtus cf. nigrosetosus NNG-2020. The sequence continues at coordinate 11,714 of JAHZNK010000029.1, read as the reverse complement.
AAAAAATGAAGGGAAAACTTTTAAATAACTTTTCGTTGCCTTTTCTCTTTGAAAAGTATCAGGAGAGAACAACACTTGCACAAGTACATTTTTTAACTCTTTTTACGGAAGTCGTTTCTCACCCAGTCAGTCCAGCCCCTTCACTTAAATATACACACAGGTAGAAAAAACGGGTAAACTCCAACTTCTCCTCGCTTATTTTGACTGAAGCCTATTACTTACGATTTATTTCTTGAAAAGTAAGCGAATGCAAAACCCCAAAGAATAACAACGGCTCACTCACCCTTTTTAGAAAATTTACGGTTCACTACTTTAATTTCTATGAGAAAATTGTAGGCTCCTTCTTTAAAAAATTGCATAAAAAACTACAGTTTTAAACTTTCCAAAAACATTCATTTATCCTAGTTTTTCAAAAGTTTAATTTATTTAAAAATCCTTCGGTTTCTTTAGAAAGTTTACAGTATATATCATCATCATATAGCAATGAGGGAATACTGAGGACGATTGTCTGGTGGATTATAGTATCTTCTTCATTGAATGATGAGACAGACCCAGGCCGCTGCTCTACATTTTCCCCCAATTTCCAGTTGTTTGCAGTTATCTGGCTGTGAGAGCCTCGAAGCGATCTGTGTCTGTGTTTGAAATAACCACGTATGAAAAAATTGAAGGAGTTGTGTTTTCTATTTTGATTTTGCGTTTATTTTCAGGAAAGGCCGATTCTATTTTCTCTGGTGCTATAAGCAAAATACGATTCACGTCACAATTTTTCTATTTTATTTGAGAAGATGAAACCATTTTAAAGTTTTGCTTTAGCAGTTTTTAGGTATACTCAAGTGTAATGTTCCAGTGAGAAAACGAAGCACAATCTAGAATTTTTTATTCATAAGAATAAAAATTGTGTTAGAAAATTTTTGAACTGCGATAAATAATGTATTGTTATGAGCAGTAGTTTTTTTGTAGTGTATTATTAAAACGAATAGGACTTTTCCAGTGGCAAAAATCAACGTTATTTAGCTTCCATTGTTGCACTATTTCCTCACAAACACATTTATTTCTAACTTTGATTTGATTATGTATGGATGAGATGGATTTATTGTTATTGCTTGCACCTCTCTATTGCAATTTGGTTGAGGAAGATTGGGTCGACTTTTTCTATTATTTATTGCCCTCCACCATCTCCTCCTCTTTCCCCACTAAAAGTCCAACAACAATCACTGTCACACACAATAAGGGATTGATGATAATTTTATTATGTGCATACGTAATACTCTATGCATAGTTGATGAGTGTTTTTTGCATTTTCATACTCTTTTCCCTTTCGAAATACAGTTTTGGATTTATTTGATTTTGATGATGACGGAGCCTCATGCTGAAGCAAGAACGAAACGAGAGCAAAATAACACCCTCGCCAAATATGAACTGGCAGGGGATTCGATTATTTCGATGGGAATAAGTCAATCATGTATTGGCAAACTGTTTCAATAATACTCAATCTAAAAACTGAAGCAAAATCGCATTGCAATAATGATGAGTATTATGATGGTTTGTTTCAGAAATAACTTCCACGCATAAGAAATCGAGCTGGGATGGAAAGGTATGAATTAAGTTATGGTAAATATATTCCGTGTGTTCATTCACCAAAAACTACTTTTACTATTGTTTGAACAAAACGGTTTTCATTTGACAAAAGTAAACAACAGAGACAAGATTGGAGGTTACTGGAACGGAACAAAAGCTGTGTCAATTTTAACTATTCAGTTGTAGCCACAGACACCCAGGCCAAAAAAAGGACGAAGAAGCTTTCAGGATGCTGATGAACGATTGATAGTTCTGATTACGCTTGATCGTAATACTATTAGAACTACTGAAGAACCCACTTGTTAGCCAATTCACAATGCAATGTTCCTGTTCTGTCCCGTGGCATTTCCTTCCTTTAACAATTAGCTTGAAACACTAACCAAGATTTGAACCTTGACGGTGTGGTAGTAAGCAATGAGCGAGCATAACTCGATGGGGTGAACAATGTTTTATAATCCCATTAACTTGGTCAAGTTCCTTCTTTCTAGTTGAAGGATCTCGGCTCTAGTTAGGCCGGATGCAAACTAATCAGGCAACAAACAACAAAAGACAGATAACAAGATAACAACAAAGCACAGCCACACGGTTGCTACAACCTATAAAGCTAAAAACAATAGAGCGCAACAAAGGCGCGATGAGCGATAGACTTCACTACTTCTGGTTTATCATGTCATGTAATACTTAACGACTTATGGTTTGCAATAATAACAATTAATATTATGTGTTTATCTAGCTTACTTCAATGAAGCTTTTTTTATTACTGTAACGTAATTCGAAAAGTTGTAATTTATTGAAATGGCTTTGAAAATTATAGCTAGATTTTCATAATTTATTTTTTGCATGTGCAAATAAAAAGGAACAAATAATAGTCAAATAAGGATGTTCGTTGCACAAAGCATGCCAAACTACTATTTTACATTATCCGTCGGAAAACTACGTTATAATGTTGCGGCTTCCTTCTTGCGCTTTTCCCTATGAAAATGAGATTAATAAAAGGTGAAATAAAAAGGTACTTGATCATCGTAATAGTTTTCCTTGTGAAATAACAACATTCAGAAAATTTAGGTAGCAATACCTCCCCCACCGACGTTATCTTCACATCTTCCTATCCTCCTTTCTTTTCCATAACCTCTTATTTGAAAGGAAAGATAAGCCTAAGAAACAGCCGAGAAATTTCTTTCCTTTTCTTAAAATAAAAATGCCCTCCTCCCTTATATTCATTTTCATTATTGCGTTTTTTGATGATGATGAAGGATTAAGTTGACTGCTCTAGAAAAAGCAATAAAAAAGTGGGCTTACGGTACTTTGAATGCATTCGATGAACCTGGTAATGATAGAGTAAGAACATGATTATGATTAAAATAGGGAGATATGGAGGGCAATAAAGGGGAAAGGCGATGATGAAGAGTAGAAAAAGAAAGAAAAAACCCTTAAAAATAAATAACAATNTGAAGAGTAGCAAAAGAAAGAAAAAACCCTTAAAAATAAATAACAATAATAAAAAGCATCCGGAAACATTCATTAACTATTTTTTTAGAGAATTGCACTAACATCCTCAATTCCTATTTAGTTTTGATGTAAAATATTTTGCATTTTTACAAGTTGTAGAACTACATAATAGTTAGAGATTGTAGCTTTAAGGATTTCTAATTCATTTTTAAACCTATCATTATAGTTTGTTTTGTATGTATTTTATTAGAAATTGTTTATCATTTTATTTTATAACACACTTTTAGTAGAAAGGGTTACGTTATAAAATGAAAGCAAGATTAAATAAATAGCAGAATGAGTGGAGAAAAAGTGGATCTGATGAAATTGAATTTGATAGAGTTCAATTCAATCGGTTGGTAATTTTAAAATTGCATTTTGATTTCATGAACTAAAGTAGGCGGGCAAGTATTTTGTTTGTAGACAATTACAATTTGAACTGAATTATTATTTATATTTACTTGTAAGTTATTTTGAATAAAAACAATTCAATAAAATATGTGCTAGACTTTAAACAGAAGTGATTTGGATTCAATTGCAAAAAAATATACTGGTTTGGTATTGGTATATAATGAATGCTATTTAATTTTATCCTATTTATTTTCATAAACAAAGCGGTTATTGATGGGTGAACCTATATATTTCACTAAATGCTATCAAAATTTTATATAATTTTCCCCATTATTGGTGCATTTAACTAATCTTCAACTTCAATTAAGCATTTAACATATTTTCAAGCCTAGTAATTGACACTCATGAGCAATTTACCTTATCGAATCGTCATAAAAAATCAAGAGCTTTATTATGGGAGGCAAGCTAAACGATCAATCTGTTACGGGCACACAAAAAATTAAGCAAATTATTTAACCTTATCAAAATACCTAATCATCTTCATGTTTGCTTCTTGCGATTTTATAATGTGTTTATTTTCATTATGTTCACAACTATGTAATAATCAAATCCAACAGATTTTCTCGCAGAGTTTATTACACCTGCCGGGAGAAGTAAATAAAAATAGGATTAAAGGACGAAATATAAAATGCTTTGTTAAATAAGTAGAACAAAAAATTATAAATGGGAGCGTGCATAAGAAAAAAACAAGCAAAATAATGACGCAACATCATTTATAACTTTTTAAAATCGTTCTGTATCAAAAAACATATTCGCTCACGGTCAAAAATATGTTTAATGTTGTTAATCATCATTATAATCACAGTGGGTAAAGAAGGTAGAAGAAGAAAGTCCAGGAGGACTTTTAAAGGAATTTGATATCAAAAAGGCTCGATCTCTAATTAAACTAATGATAATGAATGATGCGCTGCAAGTTGCTTTGAGTCTTTTATATAAAATTTTGATAATCATAAGTAAACGAAGTGAGTCGGGATTTTTATTTTTATGCTCGACTTATTTTTCTTCATTAAACCCTTCATGTGGTTCTTCTCCGGTCAAGTGTTTACCTCTCATCTTAAAATCGCATCTGTATCGACCCTTCTTAAGCGCAGAGCACTTTTTGGTTGAGTCTATTTTTTCGCAAATTCCCATTTGACTTAAAAAGCAACGGTTTAACTACAACATGAAAGACCGATAGATTATTTTCTCTGTAAAAAATTGATAAAGTATTCTGCACAGGCACGAATGATGCAGTTAAATATGAAAAAGACGAATTATTATGTCTTTACGTAATTAGTTTTGATGAATGATAACGGATCAGAGAAGATAAGGTGAAGAAGGAGAAAATTAGTAATATAAAAATTTTCGATTTATTTGCTTGATTATAATTATGAAATCGGGAGAAAAGATATGAAATAAAATCACTGCATGCATAGTACCATACAAGTATGTAGGGCCATCTTCGTTTTGGTGATGCTCAAACTGTACTGATGCCGAACAAAACACCTTTCGGTTTGTTAATTGCTAAACACAACAGACCTTCATAATTACAACAGACCAGGAAAGACTAGGAAAGTTGTTATCTAACTATTTATAAGCAAAGTTTTCGGTCTAGTGGAAGTGCAAAGTAGTGAATCAAAAGCTGCAAAACTTGTTAAAATACCAAAAGTCCCTTGAGTCAGGTACGCACATGAGGTGGTCATTGTTGAAGCTGAACTGAGGAACGTTTTAAAAGTCTTTTCAGCATTATTCATAGCAATTACAATTATTTTACCGAGAAAAATGGTGATTTAGATTGTGGTTTTAATTGAGAATGATAAATTTAAGAAATACGGAAGGAAATAGAATGAAATTAGTAAATCTTTTTGTTCGATGGCAAATCTTATTAAAATCCTTTTGTAACGAAAAAGGAGCGGAAATTGATGATGATGGGCTTTCATTGTTTTGCTTTCTCAGGAAAGGAGTTTTCTTTCATTTGTTATAATAAGAACAAAGCTGTATTCACACTATCACTTTAAATTACTGTTACAAAACTAAACTTTTGCTAGAGCGGCGATGAATGCGATCTCGATGAGGAAATCTAGTTTTCTCAACGGGAAATGAAAAAGTATAGGAAGAAGAGTTTGAGTAAGCATGATCCGTTTCCTTTTCATTAAAAACTGTTCATCTGAATTTTTATTTCGTGAATGAGCGATTATTTAAAACAGACTTGTGAAGGTTTCTTCTTGAATTTATTAAATCGAATGTGGATTCTATAATGATGATGATTATTATGGCACAGTTTAATGGAAAACCCAAAACATTGGCGAAATTGAAACTTTAGACGAAATAATAATTAATCTTGCAGCATACAACAGAAGAGTGGTGCGTAGATGTGTTAGGTTTTTATAATTTTCCCTGTTACATAACCGTTGTTATCAAAAATGTAGCCAAACAGAGTAAAAGTTTGCCAAGAAAAAACTGTTTTGTTTTACTACCTTACAAACTACAAAAATATAAAGTAGAAGGGAAACTACTCGTTTGAAACACCATGAGTTGAATCGATGATGCGTTTTAATGATACTGGATGATTTCTAACATGTCGTTATAGTAGTGAGGAATCGCCAAGTCTACGAAGTGTATTAGTTCTAGATTAATTAATTATGTAATTTTGTATGGATAAAAAATAAAATGATGTCCCTTCTCAATTCAATCCAAGCACTCTCAAGTTACTTTCCAAAATTTCAAGTGAACACGCTCATACAACAACTCAAAATCCATGCAATAGTTTTGTAACTTTCCCCTAAGTGTATTAGTTCTAGATTAATTAATTATGTAATTTTGTATGGATAAAAAATAAAATGATGTCCCTTCTCAATTCAATCCAAGCACTCTCAAGTAACTTTCCAAAATTTCAAGTGAACACGCTAATACAACAACTCAAAATCCATGCAATAGTTTTGTAACTTTCCCCGTCAGTTGTTATTATCTCACACACATTAATAAATTGTTCTTGGCTAGTCTCATTCTGCCCCATTGCTATCTCTGGAGCTGACTAACTTGTTTCCGGTGGTTTGTTGGTGGCGGTGGTAAGGGCATCAGTCCCTTCAGTCCCTCCTTCGAATGGCCAGTACTAGCTCTGGAGTGTCGAGACGGAATAAGCATCACAGTCGCAAGGAGAGCCTCAGCCAAGCACCTCACCTTCGAGGGTAAGCTTAATTAGCTCAACACAATAATTATTATTACCAAAATTGTAAATTAATCGCATCATCATTATCATCACATCCATAACGTACATGCATAACCTTTTGAGTTTAAAACCCGTAATATGAAGAGCTAAATGTCTATGTAGCGTATCATAAAATTCATCACGATGCTATCCTGAATCCTATAACATAACATAAGGACTATTCGTTTCATATCTGTACAGTCGTAGTCACCTACGTCTAATCTCAACTATTGTGTGATATATGTTATAGGTGACTTTTATTTCAGTCACTTTGTAAAATCATTTAGAAATGAGGCTTCTTGAAACAATTACGTGAATTACACATTAATTTTCTAATCATAAGCATTCTTCTGCGCCATCTCTGTGTGCAAAACAACTGCGAAAACTAAATTACTATGAATATATACTTTATAACATACTTCATGTAGTAACAAGTACTCTATATAAGTCACCTATTCATATATGTAGCTTCAAGTTGAACTTGTTTCCCTTGTATATAAAAACTTTTCTAACAAAGGCAAAGTGTTTAAGATAGTTCTTAATAGAAAAAGAAAATACATGGCAAGGTTCACAACTAACCTTTATCATCTGTGACTCAAAAAGTTTGTCGACGAGTCCATTCCACATAACAATTTTTTGTGATAGATACTCACTCATAGTCTAATAATTCTCCTCATCATCTCTCTCTATCTCATGGTCATTTCTTTTTGATAGGTAACAAAAATCTATTGGTTTTGTGGTAAAAGCCTTCTTGCCATGTTATAAGATTCTTATTCGTATCCAATAATGCAATTTTATGCAATCCATAATAATATCCATGTATCCATCCAAAAACTCATAGTTCATACACAGCCACACAGAGAATAAAGATCCTTGTCTTAATAGTTAATCACAAAGTTGAGCATCATCATACATAATCATTAATGCTTAATTTTGTGTGTCTTTTGTGGAAACTATCATTTGAAAGTGATGTGATGCGCTTTTTGCATTACTTATTAAAATAATTAAGGTTTTCTTTCATAGAGGAATAAGAATTTGCACTACTTTTTTCTAGTCTCACAATCAAATTTTACTTCTACAATACGACACAATTTATGTAGATCTAATTTCAATTATCTTTAATTTTTAAAAGTGCACGTAATTAGCAAATTTACGTAATAGTTATGAGAGTTATATGATAAAATTTATTAAGACTTCAACTAATATTTTGTTAAAAAAGTGTTAAAGATTAACTTTTAAAGTAATTTTGGATCTTTTGCTACACTGGAGTCGGATGGATGGTTGAGTGAGTACTTATTTTTATGCAGATTTGGTTAATTAGTATTTTAAATAGTGATTATAATTTGGAGAAAGTAGAGTATGCAAAATGAAAGATAAGATAAAGTTGCATAAAAAGGAAAAATGCATTGAAATCATAACTTTGTCTATCATCGTTAGTCATCATTGCATGCACAAGTTACAAAGTATTTGCATTTACAAAGTTTATTCGAGACAGAGAGTTTTTAGTTTTGGGGGAAAATCCTTGTGACAGGCTTTAGCGCTAGTTTTCTCCAAAGGTTTTACTCTCCATTGTTTTTTAGCAAATTTCTTTCTTTGATTAAATTAATTTTGCAAATTTTAATTGAGATTTGACAAAATCTTTTGTTTTCAATTGTTTTTAAAATTTGATTGAACACTGTTAAGCTTTTTAATTGTTGGATAACCTTGTTTTAGTTTTCTTTTATTTGTGTGATTGTGAAAAAGATGCCAAGGTTAAGGTCTGCAGCTAAAAAACGCAAGCGCAAGGTTTCTCAGACGTAATCACCTTTTTATTTTAATTTTCTTTGTTATTTTGTCATTTTCTTGGTAAAAATTGAACCCGGGGGTGAAGACAATTAGCAATTTTTAAATAGGTTTGTTTAAGTCACCTGTGGAATCTGTAAAAGGTTGAGGTGATGGAAAGAAAGAAGTTTGAATGTTCACTCATTGCATTTTGTGCAGTTGGTGACCTGCAGACTGTTATGCCCTTGACCTGTCTTAATTAATTGTTAAAATACATAAGACATTTGGGGTTCTAATTTTAATAATTGTCATTTGGAATTTTCAGTGAAGGCAGTGGTAATGATGGGACAACAGTAGAACCACAACCTGGTCCATCTCGTGGTAGAACAGACAGCACTAAGAAAAGTCCCAGTAAGTTTGTTGTTTTGGATCTCTGTGTAATTATGTTTCGTTACCATACTTCCGTTTCCTCCATGTATTTCAAGGTTAATTACATAATTAATCTTTTACAGGTAGTATTTCTGGTGGTAGTACCCAGTCACATGTGCAGACGAAGAAGCAGAAGTTAATTGAAGAGAACGATCGTGCACTAGCTGAGAAGCTCCAAGCTAAAGAGAATTCAAAAGCGATGGACTCGTCTGAAGAGTATGAGGACAGTGGGAATGAATCAAGTGGGGAAGATGTAGAGTTTGCTATGGAACGGGATGAAGGGGCTTCTTCGGAAAGAAATCCGGATGAAGAGTATTCCTTTCAAGTTTTATCCACCGAACAAATCGTCCAGCATATGATTGACTGTATTCGTGAGGTATGCTTTTGAAATAACAGTTAAAATTGGTTTTGAATAATGGAGTGTTGGTAATTATACGTTTTCTATTAATTAGGCGAATACTGTTCTTCAACTCCCCCCAACAACCATGAGAATCCTTTTAAACCACTTTGGTTGGGATAAGGAGAAGCTTCTGGAAGCTTATTATGATGGCGACCAGGAGAAACTTTTTCAGGAAGCGCGTGTTGTGAATCCAGCTGCATCCCGGTCTTCTATAGTGGCATCGAGTAATAGTGTTGAAGATTGTGAAATCTGTTATTTACAAAAGCCGTCATCTGTAAGTGTTGTCCATCTCTCTACTTGAGAATAAAAGTTGAATATTTGACTGAATATGAAATTATTTAAAATAATCATAATTTTGGATCCTTTCATTTAGATGATGTACGGAATGGAGTGCGGACACCGTTTTTGTACACCATGTTGGGCAGAATATCTTACGACAAAGATAGTTGAAGAAGGTATGGGCCAAACTATAGCCTGTGCTGCACACAATTGTCCAATTCTAGTTGATGATGCTACAGTCATGAAGTTAGTGACTGATCCTAAAGTTAAACTTAAGTATCAGCATCTGATAACCAATAGTTTTGTCCAGGTAAATTTTTCAAGATTTGGCATTTCTTGTTCATTAAGAATTTTTTAGTTTAAGTCAATGTGATGAGTCTGTCCTTAATTTGGTTTTATCTTAATTTCAAGTGTAATCGGTTGATGCGATGGTGCCCTTCCGCTGACTGCACTAATGCCATTCGGGTTCAGTGGGTAGATTGGAGACCTGTGACCTGTTCATGCACTCATACATTTTGTTTCCAGTGCGGTAATAATTGGCATGATCCCGTTAAGTGTGTATGGCTCAAGAAGTGGCTCAAAAAATGCGACGATGACTCTGAAACTTCGAACTGGATAGCTGCAAATACTAAAGTGAGTAAAGATTGCAAAATTATTTACTATTGTATCTTCATTAAAATTGGAACATTAATTAAGCTAAAATGAATTAACATTCCTTCTTTCCTTTTTACTTATCAAGCTTTTAAAAAGTGATAAGTGAGCCTTTTTTGATTATGATTATGCAGCGTATTAATTTAATTTTTCTTGTATATTTTCAGGCGGTTGATATTCTGTGTCAATGCAGACAGACACTGATGTTCACTTATGTTTTTGCCTTCTACCTACAAAAGAATAATCAGTCGGTCATCTTCGAAGACAACCAGAGGGACCTGGAATCTGCTACTGAGAAATTATCTGAATATTTAGAAAGAGACATTACATCAGAAAATTTGGCTGATATCAAACAGAAAGTAAGTTTAGAAAAAGAAAGTGCATAGTTTTAGTCTTAATTCGTCAAAGTTTTTCGTTCATAACATTTAATTTCACTAATGTTTTATTGTTTTTTAACTAGGTACAAGATAAATATCGGTACTGTGACAGTCGTCGTAAGGTGTTATTGGATCACGTCTATGAAGGTTACGAGAAGGATTGGTGGTTCTACAATGAACACTAGTTATTAGATTAAAAACTTGTCAACAAACTTAAATTCGTCATCATCAGTCTGAAATGGTCTCGAAATCTCCAATATTAACGATGCTGTAGCCAAGACATAGAATCTTCCGATTGTGTTAACAAAATATTTACGATTATTATCCAACTTTTAGTCGTTATCCCACATACACAAAATCCCAAGCGTATCTCAAGTCTACTCCTTTTTGTTGCAATTGAATTTATATCTTATATAAAAATTTATGAATTACCAATTTTATCACTTAATTTTAATAATCTTGGGTAACATCTAAAACACCTTTTTATCTTGGTGTTCAGTTCTAGTGTGGTAATATGTATATCAAAATCATACATTTGATGATAAAGTGATTATATTTATTAACTGAACAAATGCTATGAAAAAAGTCAAAAATGTTAATTTCATTTCTACTTTGATAAAAAATTGCATGCACACTTTTGTTTGGCCTGAATAGCTAAATTCATGATAGAAGTAGAAACGTGGTATTCTGGCGAAACTATACTTTCCTTCAATCCTTTATGTTGCTTTTGTTCATAACTTCATCTTTTTTAATTGTCGTATATACTTCCTCTAAACACCTTGGTCTTTTTAAGTAAAATGTTTAAAATATTGCACTCGATCAAAATCAAGCAAAAAGTAAACAAACTACTGTTAGCTCAACATCAATTGACAAGCAACACAAACAATCTACCAACCATGAATAGCTGCTAAAAACTCGTTTGTAAGTTATAAGGTAAATCTATTTTTTGAGATTAATTAGTTATCTTACTGTGTTAGTGGGGATTTTCTTATTCTCCCATCATCCAACTGCCAGGTAGATTCAACGTTTGACTAGTTTAGCAATCAAGATCAAAAACCTACTATATTGTCATTATTATCGTTATTGCGTAACTGACGGCATCTCCTGGTACCAAACAGCACAGAATAATATGGGGATTGAGGTGGAAACGTTG
>JAHZNK010000028.1:0-10892 GCA_027744615.1 Lepidocyrtus cf. nigrosetosus NNG-2020 | reverse complement strand
CATCCCCACCAAGTCGTGGGACAAGTGAGCTCCATCACCTGCTCGCAATTCCTTCCTCGATAATATCTCTCATCACATTTGCAATGATAACCTCTCGACGTAGTCAAATCCAACACGCACGAGCCATTGTTTTTGCACGGTTTCAGATCACAAATTGGCACACAATGGACTCCAACATAGCCCGGATCACATTGACATTTATGCTTTCCTCCTTCCTCCACACAAGTTGACCTCGGAGGGCACACCGCACCGACACAAGCAGTTGCCAGAGAGCATCCCTCGTTTACATTCTTTTCCGTTGTGGACTTCCTCAGGTAATTTTTCGCACTTCCAATACGAACATCCTAAAAAAACACAAATACGGAATGTACCCGAGTAATGGTCCATCAAAAAATTATTTTTAATACCTGGACGCAAGCCGTAATGGACGAAGAAGGATGTCCTACCACAACCTGGTTCACATGCAAATGTGATGAGAGATATTATCGAGGAAGGAATTGCGAGCAGGTGATGGAGCTCACTTGTCCCACGACTTGGTGGGGATGGCCGGTCTGTGGTCCTTGTTCTTGCCCTGCTGATAAAAACTATAGTCCGGAGTGTAATAAAACTAATGGACAGTGTAAATGCAAAGTAAGTGACGTTAATTAACCGTGAATTTGTTTAAATTGCAGTTAAATAATTATATTTAACTTCTTAGGACTATCATTACGAAAAAGACGGAGTTTGCAAAGACTGTCAATGCTACAGCGTGGGCTCTTTGAGTAAAAACTGCGACCTTAAAACCGGCCGGTGTCAGTGTAGAGCCGGTGTTTTAGGAAACCGATGCGATACTTGTGCAAGTCCTTTTGCAGAAGTTACACTGAACGGATGTGAATGTAAGCTTTGATTAATTTGATCAAAATTTGATAAATTGTATGGGTTAATATGAGTTTGGATGTTCACAGTGGTACGAGACGGCTGTCCTAGAGCTTTTGACGGTGAAATTTGGTGGCCCCGAGCCAAGTTCAGTACCACAACTGTTCACGACTGTCCATCTGGCTCGATTGGGTTGGCCACTCGAGACTGCGAGTCACCGCAGGGATGGGAGCCCTCAGATTTATTCAACTGTACCTCCACCTCATTCGTTTCTATTTTAAACATTGTAAACCAGTTGGATTCTCGGGATCTCATTTTAAGTCCTTTGCTCTCCACGAAATTAGCTTCTGATTTGAGTAAAGCTTTGAACATCAGCACCCTTGGAGGTACGAGACTGTACGGAAATGATATTTCCATTTCTCAGCGACTTGTGAAGCATTTAATTAAGCATGAAATAAGACAGAAAGGGCTGAACTTGAGTCACCGACAGGATAAGAATTTCATAAAGGTCAGTAACTTGAATTTAGCTTTAGTTTTTTAACTACAGAGGTATTCATCAATTTTAAAAATTTTACAGAATTTAATAACTGCAACGGGAAGGATTACTTCGAAAGAATACGCGCTTGAATGGTCAAGGCTAAGACAATTACACGGTGCTGGTGCAGATAACATTTTGCGCCTTATGGAGAAATACCTAGCTCATTTAGTAGACAATCAAGAAGATACCTACACAAAGCCATTTGAGCTTATCACTTCCAACTTGGTAATGGGACTGGACACTGTAGAGCTTACTTGGGATAACGACGGAAGGAAAAACTTTGAAGATTTAACAATTGAGTCAAGTTATGATCTTTATGAAGTGACCACCGTGACGAAAAGAGCTGTGAGGTTTCCAAAGTATGATAATATCGTAATGGATCCAAGAAGATATAATACAAATGCGAAAATACTTATTCCGTTGGATATTCTTGGGCTACATAAGAGCTGTGAGGTTTCCAAAGTATGATAATATCGTAATGGATCCAAGAAGATATAATACAAATGCGAAAATACTTATTCCGTTGGATATTCTCGGGCTACATGATGAAAAAGGTAAGGGATAATTAGTCCTTAATTAGTTAATTAGTACTAACTAATAATAATCTCTTTTATTTTTAAGACATGGCAGGCAACGCTGTGGTTGGCTATGTTGAATACTACTCGCTTTGGGACGTACTGCCAAAACATTTTAAAAACGATGTGGACACGCGTTTCAATTCTCTACAAGTGGCTGCCCAGCCAATAGTTTCTCTTTCCGTTTTGGCGTCTCGACTAGGCCTTGTGAGTGGGAAGCAGAGTAGCCCAATTCGTATAAAATTCGAAATTTACGGAAGATACATTGACTCTTCCAATCCACAATGTGTCATTTGGGATGATGGATCATCTGACAAGGAGGAAACAACGGTTTCTGAAATTGGAAAGAGTACTTCATCATCCTCGGGATGGACCACAAGGCCGTGTCAAACTCAAGTGGAGGAGAATTACGTGGCAAAAGTCGGCAACGTCATGACGGTCAACTGCACCTGTTGGCATTTATCAACTTTTGCCGTTTTATTGGAAGATAGTGAAATCCAGGTTAGAGGGAGATGTCTCAAAGTACCCCAAAAATGGAATAGGAAAAAATATTGAATTTTTTTGCGTTTTTTGCAGGATGTTCCAAGGCCAACTGTAATCGAGGACATTGTCACGTACATTGCGTTCTCAATGACCCTTCTCCTCCTGTTTTTTGCACTGGTTGGACTAGGTCTTCTCAAGGGCCCTGTGCCGGCCACGATAACAAACACGATTCATAAACATTTACTTCTATCAATTTTTGGCGCTGTTCTTTTCTACTTTGTTGCAATTAAATTGCGAATTATTCTCGTGCAAAATGACGCAGTTTGTCGGGTGATTGCTATTGGATTGCATGTAACTTGGCTAGCAACGTTTTCATGGCTTCTGGGATCTGCTATTCATCTTCGGAGGATGTTTACGGAAGTTAGGGACGTGAATCATGGCTCAGCTTTGTTTTATTTCGCTCTTGGCTATGCCTTTCCACTCTTGTGCGTAGCGCTTAGTTTGGGCGTGAGAGCGCATCATTATGGGAACAAGTTCTTGTAAGTTTAAATGATATTGACCTTCCCTCTGAACTCATTGACTTGTATTAATAAAACTTAATTATGATTTGTAGTTGTTGGCTGTCCCTTTACGAAGGAATTGTGTGGGGCATGGTAGGACCTATTTTAATTTGTGTGATTGCCACCCTCACAACGTTTTTAGTTGCTGTTAGAGCTGCATTCACGCTTAAGGATCAAGTAGTTGACTCGGGAAATATGAGGTTAGTAATTATTAACCTTAATTAGTTATTATTGGTCATGCATGGGGTGGGTGCCAAAATCGTTAAAACTTAACTTTTATTATTACAGGACACTACTCTGGATGGATTTGACACTTTTACCCATCTGCGGAATGGTTTGGGCACTTTGCCTTTTGGGGGCTAATGAGCGCAACCCCATTTGGCAATACGCCATTGCCATAGCCGTTGCTGTCTTAGGTCTCTACGTGGCGCTGGGCTATTGCGTTTTAAATCAACGTGTTAAAGAGAGTTTGTATATTCGAGCTGGAGGCTTATTCCGGTCTAGGGATAATGCCCAGACTACTAATGCTTCGGTAAGTGTAATTAATTAAAAATTAAAATGTTAAATCTTTAAATCCAAAGTTTAAAAACGTGTTTTCTTGGTTTTTTATAGCGCTCTGCCCTTGCGTATCGCAGTGAATTTAACACTACCGGACGGGATGATTTCCGCCGGGATATTTTCCGCGGTGTTCACTCCATTGGAGTGTCCACTGCCTCTACGACTAGTCGTTCCACTACGAAAACTTCGAGCAGTCCTTATCGCAGTGAGGGATTTGGTTATGGGTCCACACTTCCACATCATCACAGAGGTATGATTGCTTTTTTAACGAATCATTCAATTTTTTGCCGTTTTTAGAAGTTACATAACACTTTTTTGTAGTTTTTTGTAAATACTCAACTGATAACGAGAAGATTAACAAGGATTTATGTAATTGAGTCATTTAAGCATAAGGAAATGGTTGAGTGCGTAAAATATTCGCCATGTATTACGCAATGACTAAAGATTACTCAATTAGGATAATTTACAATTTAAAATCTGGAACGGTTTTGTTTATTCTTTTTTATGACGCAAATACGAAGGCCTTCAAAAATGTTTTTAAACCGTTCATTTCTATGCATGAGTGAGCAAAGTCAATTGCATCTGTTCAATGATGCGTAAACTATGACGTAATAACGCTTAATTTATTTTACAGGAAAAGGTGGAGGGAGCTCTGTTGACTCCATTCGAAAATCTTTATCCAAAGCGATCCCGCAAACGGTCAAACTCTGACGAAGGAAGTTCGGATGGGGAGCACACGCTGGAGTTGGCTTCCTCCCATTCATCGGATGAAGATGAGGCAACTCCAAAGGCGAAATTAAGAAGTGCGACTTTAGGTAAGCCGGGTTTTCCTTTTGTTTTCGGGAGCTTATCAAACCTAAATTAAGGTTTTGGAGTGTTCTTTGGGATTTTATGGGGCAACATGAGACTAACTTTCTATCTTTAAAATGCTAACTAACCTGAAGGGATACGACCAGGCGGGAAATACACTTTGGTAACGGATTCAAACTATCAAACAAGTCCGACATATTGTGGCCGGAAGTTGGTTTCGGCTTCCCTCTCCACGCTTAACATGCCATCAGCTAAACCTCCCGCTTTACCCAGACTTTACTCTACTAATTGGACTCCAAACATATTTGCACCGCCTAATATTCGGGAATTCTCGACTTTCAGTTAGTTTACTAAGTCTTTTTACTAATTGCTTACCTTTCTTTTCTTTTTCTATTTTTAAAACGGTTTTTATCGGAAACTTTAACGGTTTATGGTGGATTTTTTACCGCTTGACAATTTTATAGTCGGTCCTTCAAAGCCATCGGTTGGGGTGCCTAGTTCAGGGTCAGATAATGAAGCTTGTTCAGTAAATAATTATAAATATCCAGTAACAGACGAGGAGTCCACGTATCATCCTCAAAAGGAGTTAAACTCACGGGAAAATCTCCATTTGGGTCAAGGGTCTGAGATGAAATACGAAGACAAAATGCCCTTCATCTATCAAGGTAAGTCCAACAAATTATGCAACTCTCCTTCTCATATATTTTAAACTCATTAAGATAGAAAAACATGTGCATAATTTTGTTAAACAGTTGCAAACTGCAAGTTTTTTGTCAACTCATGTATCCATATCCTTTAAGTAAATAAATCATTACTATTCTGTGTAGTTAGTCAAGTGCAACAGGAATGGAAGGTAAAATCCTGGTCTTTCTGGTTTATGAAACTGTGTTTATTTTGCAAATATTTACAAATTCAAGTTTAAACATGCCACAAAAACCTTTAAAGTTTAATAGACTTTCCGTAGATGATAAAAGAACAACCTCGATAAAGCCAATTTTGGCAAAAGGATTAAAAATTTTAGCTTTCGTTTTTTTCATATCTCCCAAATCATAATTTTTTATTATGTATTGTGTTGTTGCAAGGCCCAAGTCATTTCACTAATCATAAACTGAGCTTGTTGGTCGGTCAGTGAAGCATTTTAAAAAATTTGCTGAGAAAGTTTTAAGGAAGGAAAAATTATTTTTTATTGTACATTGTTTCATGATTCAAAAATGTTTATCATGCACTAGCAGTTAAATTAATTTTTGTTATGCGAGCGTTATTAGCGAATTTGTAGGAAAAATTATGACTTGTAGAAAGTATGACGTTGATGAGTGGACGAAATAAATCAAAAATGTTTAAATTTTTAATTATAGGAGGAAATCCAGTCAACGATCTCAGCGGATCGGCTGTTCCGCACCCGTTGTCTTCATCTGAGGGGGTACAGTATCCACTTCATCGACAGTTTCCGTCATATGGTGAAAGTGATATTGGAGGTGTACATCATCTCCAACCCCTTCATTCCCCTTATGGGTACACGGGAGGGATTGCAAGACCCACTACGCTTGAGTCACCCATTCCCCCAGTTCAAGAAGTTCCTAATGAAGGGTACAATTCAGAATCAGAGTAAGTTTTACATTTTAAAATGTTTAAAAATCATTAAATCTTTCAAATAATAATCTCGCTTTTAACTTTTCTGCTGCTATTCTTCATCTTCGTAAAAAAATAATCTTCCGTAGTTTTCCTTATTACGATGACGAGGTAATCTATTCTATTCATATTCGCAATTTGGTCTTGACGTTTGTGACAATATTTTTTCTTTCAATNGTCTTGACGTTTGTGACAATATTTTTTCTTTCAATGCACGCTTGAATAGGGTTTTTTTGTATTGACAACCATGACAAAATGACACGTCATGAATTGTAAAGTTTCTATTTTGTTAACAAAGCGCCATATCTGTCTCTTTATATTCTTTGTTTACCGCTTTATTTTCTGACAATATTATGACAAAATAGGATTTTTTATGACACAATGAAAAAGAATGATTGAATGACTTTAGGTGGAATATGAAGGGCAAGCCTGAGCCGGGAGGAGGACGACGTCATCACGTTAGCCAAGAAGATAATCAAATAGAGGAAGAGATTATGATTGATGAAGGTACGCAAGGTTTTATTAATCGAGGAATGGATCCCTTGGAAGAAGATGAAAGTGCTAGTCATCATCATCATCCGCTTCATCCACTCCAGTCCCCCGCGTCCTCGGCTTCGGTACAGCCTTTTAATAGTCCAGGGGGACCTAGGTCTCCTCAGTCTCCGGTTTCCCCCACGGATGTCTGAAATCTACGGGGGGTCAATCACGTCCGGTGTTCTGGTTTAAATTTTTAATATTTCTACAAGGATCTCTTCTATTTAGGCTTTAAAACTACTGTAAAGTGCATTCCAGTTAAGTATAAAGTACAATTTAATTGTTAAATGCAAGTTTAGCAGAATAATTAAGTAGCTATATGACTGAATTTTTAAACGCATTTATAAATTCATATTTAAAACCCTTCCATCATAATTATAATTCATGACATGAAGAAAACTTATTTTTAAAGGAGACTGCAACTAAATTTTTAACTTTGATAATTTTTTACCGTAGCTTTACCTTAACGCGCGATGTTCCCGCAATAAAAGTTGTTAATAAAGCGTTTCACTTTTATTTTGCTCATCCCGCATTTGTGCATTAACTATTCTGCAGAGGAAACTGTAAAGGTCAAAAAGTGATTTGAAAATAGTCATAATCATCATATTTAAGTAGAACAGTTAAACCAAACTGCATGGCAGTAAAAAAACACACCCATTTTAAAAATATTCTGAACGCATTCTTCTCGGTAAATGGCTTCATAAAATATTTTAAAAACACAACGTAAAAAGATGTGCTTGTGTTACGTAATGTAAATATCAACGGTGGTAAGATACGCACTTAATTAAACAAACTTTTAAGTTAGGTAAATACAGTTAGACTTCGCTATAGCGGACATTTCGTTATAGCAAAGTTTTACTATGAACAAGCCAAGTTTAGCGGAACGGTTCATCATCCCATGCAACAGCAAAAATGACAGCCTTGTTACTTTTAAATTTAACTGTTAAAACAGTTTAAAATCTGATAATGACAGAAGATTCAATTTGAAGGGATTTAATTGTTTTACGAACCGTTGCGTAATGTGGTTTGAGTGGAACGGTTAAAAATGATTAATTGACTAAAAATGTAGGAGTAGGATTTGGTCAGATTAAAAAAAACTTCACGGAATTATCAAGACTCACGACTTTTAAAAAAGTAATACGTAATATAAATGTCGATGATTTCATGAAAAATGATTTGAGTAATTAATACAGTTAGTGGGCCTTCCAGGAAATTAAATAGGTATAATTGAATAATTCTCAACAATACGTGCATGGACACATGACTCAGCTTTATTCTTTGTCACTTTTGAAGTTTTTATGTTGAAATACACGGAAAAATCTGAATGAAGATGGTTTTCAATTTCCTAAATACAAAAACCATTTGAATTTATGTCAAAAAAGGTTTTTTCTGTCCCAAATATAGAAATAATTGGTGCCGTTAGTACGTATGAGGGTGCCAGGGTAGACTTGGTGGCGGTAAAACAATGACAAATTGAAAAGAGACGAGGACGAGGATGAAGTGATGATGACGATGACAAGAAATTACAAATGAGCACGAGCTAATCTTTTTTATATTGGAAAGCCCAGGTAAAAATCAAAATCCAGAAAACAAGCTCACAGCACCATGACTCAAGCAAAAAACAAAGAAAAACACGATGTTATTACCATAATAGATTATGTATTTAGCTTTTTTCATGTGAAGCTTTTATGATGTGGAATGGAGATTTTAACAATTTTAAGCTTCACTGACCACCGTTAACAAAGATTTTATGGGGATTTTACAAATCTAAAGAAATAGAAAAAATGAGAGGGAAACAGTAGCACAAGAAAAATCATTGTAACCACCCCCTGAGATGAATCAAATGAGAGTTTTCCATTACATTTTAAACTTTGATAATTACTCATCTTTATCCAGTCTTTCTTGGAAATGGAAAGTCAATGTCTTTGATTACTCCAAACAATCCCCGCATGGTATTCCCCCTGTTTTTAATGGATTTTTCCATCAAAACTTTTAATTTTAATGTCATCGTCCTTTTCTCGTAAATCAGGTAACATTATTTTGTTGAATTTTTACACGTCTCGCTTTCGCTTTTTTCAAAAGCTAGAGCTATTTCCGTTACTTCCTTACGTGTCGTGTTTAATTTATTTGGCCTAGTAGTGAATGTTATATAATAAAAAATATGTTACATATTCATGCACCACTTCATTTAATGGATATCACTTGTTTTACTAGACAGACAATAGGTGTTAGGCAAACGCTTTAATTGTTGAACCTAACAATGTATTAATTCAATTATTGGCAAGTTGCCTGTTGGAATGTCCGTTGAAAATTAACGTGACTTTTTTATCCTTGATTAAGAATTACTTCAAACACGAATTATGATGACGAGATAGCAATATTTGGGAAATACTAAAATGGATCCGTTTTTTGCGTTTTTGATGATGTAATGAAGTATGCGCTTATTTTTAGCAAATATTTTCCTTTTAAAAATAAACATTGTCATTTCCAATGCACCTATGCATTTTCAAATGAATTGCATCCCAAAACCTAAATCCTTCCCTTTTGTAATTTAAGTTGAAGAGCACCTGAACCTTATCAGTAAATTTTTTACCTTCAAATCATCAATAGCTCCGTTTTGGGATTGAGGAGGGAAGCCAATCAATTAAATACGCTTTGAAAAAAGTCTTTTTATAATTTTGTGGATTATCATTAAGGATTTCAAGGGGAATTTGATACTGGGACGTATCTAAACTTTTTTGTTTGGTTTTGTATGGTTTTGTTTATGGTCGACGAAACACGTCCGCAAAAAAACAACCAACGCAACCAATGTTTAAAAAACCGTGCAAAAAACATTAAATTAACGGTGCTCATATTGCACCCACACACGCGCTTACGCACCCCCCAACCTTAGTTTTTGCACTCGTTTTAATTATAATTTTGGAAATAAACAGTTAAAAACTGCTTTTTGCAGTGATTATTGTAGAGGACAAGAGCAAAACTCACTGAATTAGGATTGATAATGATGATTATAATTTAATTATATCACCCTTGTTTACTGTTAAAATTGAGAAATATTTTTTTAAAATGTTGTTTTTTACAGGAGTCATCTTATAAATACTAAAAAATCTGAAATTTATGCAATTTTTTGTGACATTTTGCTTACTGGATGGACGCATCAGTGGATTTGACTTTGCAAACTTTGATCGAATGTTCGAATTCGTTTTAACTTTTTGCAAATAATTTACAAATGTTCAGAATGATTTGCACGGATGCAATTTTAAAAAATGAGATGCGGATATCCAATTTGTTTACAATGTTTCTACAATTATGTTAGACCTTGCACTGTAACTGTAATTAAAACGTACAATGGGTAATAAAAATAAAATTTTAAAGGAAAAACAAAGGAATTTTCAAAATTTGCGATAATTACGTGTTTACTTAATTTTACGTGTAAATTATTTACGAGGGTGAGGTTTAATGTTTCTCCAAAAAGATTAAGCTTAATTAGAATGCAGAAGAGTTTTCTAAAATGCATAATTTGCTGAGGTTGCTAATTACAGCTTTGGCAAATAAGAGACACCCATCCGTACCCAAAAGATGTGCAGAAAGATTTGAGGTTTGGACAATAACCTATATTTTGGCATTGAAAGACAAGCCAGAGAGCTTGTTTGGTCTAGTTTTTTACGACATGATTATCATCAATATTTTTTGATCAGCCTAAATATTGTGTAATATTATTCTTCCTTGTACATTTTTGGGCTGGACATCCTTCTATCTAGATGCTGTTGTCGATCAAAATATTTTCATTCATTTGCGTTTCTTACCTTTTTTAGTTTGTCCAGTTTTTTCAGATTATGAAATACATAACCTTAAATATTTGCGATGGACGACAGATTACGGATAAAAACAGGAATTTAATGATGCATCAAATATTTTTTCTCTCCAGTGTTTATAAAAAATGGCATTAATTTTGAGAGTTGGGGAAATTGTTAGAATAAAATGGGCAAAGAAAGACATAAAGATGGAGTGTCACTGCTAAATAATACTTTATGAAGCTGCTAAAGGGGCTGTGCGTTAATACGTGACGCAAGGAGAGTTTTTGATACGGTTTCCTGTGCCATTATTGAAAGCGTTATACGGTCAGTTACCGTGGATGCCTACCGTTTGGTAATAACATAATTTATGAACAGTCCCTAAATGCTTTAAAATCTTTCAAAGGTTGATATTCATCTTTGGGTCTGTACTGTAATTAAGTATTTGTAATATACACACGTTACCACGATACTAATACAGCGAATCATAAAAAATAAAAGGCAGCAAGCCTGCATAGACACTAGCTTGAATGAAAATATTTTGATCGACAACAGC
>JAHZNK010000027.1:0-10594 GCA_027744615.1 Lepidocyrtus cf. nigrosetosus NNG-2020 | reverse complement strand
TCCTTCTGCTTACATAGACACAGTCTCAGGAGGTCAGGAAGATAGTGGTATTGGTATCAGTGCGTCAGTTGATTCTGAATCTGATATTTCTGCAAAAGGAACTGAAGGAAAAGCAAAGGAAGACGGTGCAGTTTCAGGAACTGCTTTGCCGGATGACTTTCAGCAAGCGTTGGATATTATTTATGCTGTGAATCCTCCCCCTGGTCAGCAAAAGAATGAGTCCATACTTCCCCCAGGATATAACGGGGATGCTACGGCAAATGGGGGATCTGCAGGAAAATCTCGCGTTAGTGAATACGGAACAGGTACGAAATAGCACCAAAGAGACAATTGGGTTAAATAACCTAATCCACCAGCAACAATATTTTCTTAAAAACTATTTTTCTAAATATTAACAGATTACGCTGCGATGAGTGGAAATGGATATGGGTACATGAACTACCAGCCTTACCAACACTCTTTTGATGGCTATGTGCCCTATGAAGAATTGGATGACGGGCCTCCTGGAGAGGGCCCACCAGGTGTGGCCCCAGTAAGACTTGCTCCGAGCACTGGTCTGAACACTTCAGCTCAAAAAGAGCTACCAGTGATTGATCGAGTGTTGCGAGATCCACCGCCCCCAGGCGATGCTGCCGATGACATTGAAGATTTACGTATGCTTGGTATTGATGCTAGTGACACTGCTGTGGTGAAATAGGCAGAACCAAGAAGCTAGTTTTTTTTATGAATTAGAGGTTGTAAATGCGGTACATTTTTATTTTATTTAACTTAAACATAGTTTGTGTTTCTTCTTTCATTTTATTTTATACTTTCTCCCTGTTTATTTTCAGTTTTAATAGCATAGCTATATAAATGTTATATTTGATGTTAAATAATCTATCTTTCCGTTTTCTTGTTTAATTAAACCATTACTTGTGGTAACTACTCATATTTGATGGCCGAATCAGGTTTCTGGACCCATAATAACCACCATTATAAAAATAGAGCAGGATGATGATACGAGAGGATACGAGAGAAAGAATGATGCTTTTAAAATCTTAATAAATTGAACATTTATTGATAACAATAGTTTTATTTACTTCACGAGAGTTTACTCTCGAGTCAATTCCTAAAGCAAAATACCTACATATAAAGGAACACAATATGCTTTTATGTAAACAGATTTTGATTTCTTTCTGCACATAAATAATTACAAAGAAACCTTTGATTAAAAATGACTAACTCTGAAGAGATACAATACAGCCTCGTCGTTTTGGTACATACTAACTACACACGAATAGCAGATCTGGATGTTACCATCATATCACTTTATTTTGAAGCAATCCTGTTCCAAAGGTTTTCCGATCCATGGGCCTAGCTTAGATTCTTTGAAAAACGTTACAAATTCTTCTTTTGCTTTCTGTCAATTTACAGTTATATACATAGTGTTAAATTGATGATTCGCTTTTTACTGTAACTAATTTATGCAAACTACGTATAATCGTTTGGTTTACCTGATATCCTGCTGCCAATTGCTTGGCTTCGTGGTACGTCAAATCAGCATAATTATCCCTTCTACCAGTCACATTGTTGTATAAATTAAGAAATCTCCCAAAAGCAAGTCTTTTGGAAAGTCGTGACGCCACGCCACCAGGTTCGCATCTTCCTTTACTAGCAGCTAGAACTTCTGCAGTAGACCAATTCACAGACCAACAAACAGCATGATTGGGGCTCTTTTTAACTTTTCTCTTTTCCGGACGGGTAACCATCATCAGTTTTGGTTTATTAATGTGAAAAGGAATTTCTAAACGAGAACCTAAAGGTTCCACTCTTCCATACACCGCTCTGAGAAATCACGTAATAGATATATTTAATATTTTTTTTCTCAATTTAATTTTGAGTCATGATATGAGTCATATTCTTTCTAGCATATTTAAATACCTTGTGAAATGAACCGGATGATGCAAACTACCAAGTGTTATAGAGGAGTAATAAATAGATCCCAGTAGGTTATACAACAGAGCACCTTGCATTCCCAAAACATTCCATCTACATACCTTGTCAGAGCATGACATCGTGTACAACGCATTTCCACTAACAATAGAATCCCAAGTTTGGGGACCTAAATATTGTCCAAAGTGAAATACATGAGTTATTTCAAGACACTCAAATGCCAGCTAAGTTCATAGATACAAATATTTTCCTGCATCACCTGCATAAAGATTAGCAGATGGAATCGTTCCTTCTCCAGCTTCGATTTTACTGCGAAGTACACCTCTGTTGATCTTATTTGGATGTGTGTCTTCCAAATCCTGAGGCGATAATGAAGCTTCATCATCATCCACCTCCAACCCTTTCGGCGAAAATATTCTGAGCAAAGTAAGGTATTTTCAATGTATATTAAACCATGGAGCCTTTAAAATTGAGACGATTATGTATTTTTGACGAATTGTTCCTACCTTGCATCTCCGCATGGAGATGTATTAATATATAAATGAAACTTTACATCATCCTTCAATTGATATTTTTGCTGCGACTGAGTTGCAGCATCCTGATTCAGTTGAAGGATGCATTGAGCCAACTCTTTATCTGATTTTGATGACTCCAAACATTCGATTTGGGAATACAAATAATCTCGAACGCATCTAGTTGCAAGGATTTCAGCATGACAGTCATTAACAGAAAGTCCATCAGTGGACATGAAATCTCCTTCAATGCATTTGGTGCCTGTTGTAACTGCAATTACTTGAGAGTTGTAAATCATCGGGGATCCTGTTGTCATTACCACTCCGGCGAGAACTTTGAAAGCAGAATAATTTGGATTGTCGCCCATCAATTCTTCAAATTTTTCACGGACGACGCTAAATATTGACGGAAGACACGCGACAAATTTAAAAACGTTCTAAATATCATTGCAAGTTAAAAAGTATAATTCCAATACCATCCGTACTTGCTAACGTGGTCACTAAAATTTAAATCATATTCTCCCCAAGCATCATCCTCATCCTCGCCCTCTTCATCAACAGCTCCCACAGTTTCACCCACATCCAATGGTATGTTTCGTTTCGATTTCTTTTTTTTCTTGCCTGGACGAGCTTCTCCATCAGGGTGCTGCTGGTTGGCATTGGAGGTTGATAGTGGCATACTGCCCTGTTGTTGTTGGGGGTCAGATATAGGTGACTGCCTTACAAGATGGTGATAACAATCAATTCCCAAAAGAGATATCACACCTTGTCTAGCTGCTGCCGCTTTTGCTTTTTTCTTACTTGATCCTTCGCCAATAAAGCTTTGTTGTTGTCCGTTGTTGTTGAAAGTTACTTCAATCTTGAATTTTTTATCGTGGGGAGGTCCCTCGTCACTTATGGTAGTGTAAGAAACTGCATTTGGAGTAATTAAAGTATGGAGAGCCAAACATGTGTTTTCATTGAAGTTTGGAATGTTTTTGAGCCTGGATAAAAGTGCACCGTTCACCATCGCTGCAATCAGACCCAAATAATTATCAGAAACTAGGCAAAACATTGTTTAATTTATTCAAATGCAAGTTACATCTATTCGTTCACTCACGCTGTGCCAAACTTGATGCAAACGGAGCCCTTGCGAGCTGCGAAAAGTCTTGATTAATTACATCGTCAGAAGAAAAGTCTATTTCCATTTGGTTCATATGGGAGTTCCACATACCGAATACTGGCCGATAAGGATATTGCCCAGATTCAAAAGGCATGCTTCTTTCTTGGTTTTGAGCTTTGAGGAAGTTGTCTGGTGATGAAATCTCAGTATCACTATCCATGCCCTCACAAATCACCCCAAGGGATTTCAATATCTTTAGGGACACGTCATTCTTAGCAAGTTTCTTTGACCTCCCTTCCCCAACGAATTCTTCTCCCATTACTCCCTCTGCTCTGGGTTCCGGCTGCAAAATAAAATACAAATCTGATGTTATTTTTCATATACATTTAGTTAAATAGCATTTTCCAGTATTAGAGAATTTATTCTTGCATACTGGATAAATTACGGAGCAAGTAAAGCAGGGATGGGATGCATCCGTGGTTTTATCCTCAAAATTAAATTGCAGATTTGGGGGTGACATCTCGTTTAAATATGCAGTCGGAGGCTTTTCAGGAGTTAGTTTTATCCGCTTTCCTGCAACATCTAAATAGTAGTTTACAAAAAATTAATGAACTATGTCATAAAAATGCCGATTTCTTACTTAACAATGAATACTGAATAAGTGATTAAGTTAATCCTTACTAGATCCCAAGTTAAGTTTTATAAATTCTGCGTTTAGCAATAAATCATTATTACCAGCGGCTCCTCCAGATCCCCCTGCCTTTTTCCGCTTCTTTATGTGATGGGGCATCGATTCCGCCACCATTTCTGGGGTAAGGCCTAGTCCAGGTCTCACTCTTCCATGCTTATTGTACATTTGATAATATCTGACTCGACCTGAACGGTTATTTTTCGGCATGATGTATACCCCATCTGCTTGTTCATCATTTTGGCTAGACTCATTTGTCGGAATCGGTGTTGTGTTAGTGCCCCCTTGTCCCCCTGGAACCCATTTATTGAAAATTACTTGAATCTGTCCATTGCCTTCTGTGGAGGACTCTACTTTGCCTGAAGTAGGTGCTGTTGGATGACTGATAAGGCCTGGCGTAGGTGCACAGCCGGACGGAACACTCACATCGTCCAATTCCGGAACTTCACTAGTTCCTCCAGCATTGGACGTTGTTGATGACTGGGCCATGTCTCCTTCGTCTTTAACCTTTCCTTCCAAGGACTGTCCCAGCCGCTCGTCACAATCAGGTAACCTTTATACCCACACCTTAGCTGATTAAATATCTACGTCAATTCCACCACTTTTGTTTTCAATATTCAATTTTAACTGACTTTAATTTAATTTGTTACACATGTTTTGCTTTTCCTCGTCTCTATTCTATCAAAAATAGGTAAACAACCAAATGCACTAAACTTCAAGTGTACCAACTCAACTAGCAACTGTACTGTCACTGACTGTAGAAAGTAGAAAATAGAAGCGAAGCAAGTCTCATCATCATAATCGAGTCTAATGTTCTCTCTGTACCATACAACTGTGTGTTGTACTTGTTTTCGGATGAGAAAGTGCACAAAATATGCACCGAGCATCGAATCGAATCTGAACTGAATTGACAAGGGATGAAGAACAAAGTTTTTCTTTGACGCTACTGAAAATGAGTGTGAAGCTAAAGAAGAATCCAAAAGAAAACTGATTTCCAAAATCTTCAAATCTAAGGTCCCAAATGAACCATTTTGGTAGAATTGTTAAAAGGATTATTGAAAACAGCATTTTTAAAATCCAAAGTGCAAGTTCAAACATGTTGTGAACCCCCTGCGGGGTAGAGTCCCTTCGAAGGGTTCGGTTTTTGGATTAGACTGAAGGGTAAGTATAAAATGTAAGGAATTGTAAGTTCATGAAATAGGTAAATATCATCCCTATAATCTCTGATCTCTTTTAATGCAACCCTTTTTTGAGTAAAAAGTTCAGTCAATAATTAATCTTCTCATTTTAAATCTCAACCATTTAACAAATCCATTTGACTTCATTTAAAGCAGGAAACTTTATTAGTGAAACATGAAAAGACATATTCATAGACTTGAGTTTTACGATTGATGTTAGTTTTAGTAAACATGTCAGAAAGAAGTCCGCTAGTATGAATTTAGGGAAATCATTTTTCGGTTTTACTTTTATTTTTATTTGTTCCATTAAACTTCCAAATCATTACTTACGATCTTTAAAATTAAGTTTGTTTTGCATATTTCACACATGTTGCAGTTAAAAAATTGTTTCTTCCTAAATCTGTAATTGTTTTTGTAGCAAGGTTTGTTTAATTTCGTGCCTGTCAACATAGGTTATGGATTTTACCATTAAATTATTTTACTCGATTTCCAGATTTTAACTTCATTCGAAACTAATTAAACTAAAAATATATCAAAAGGGTTAATCAATACCCCTCTAAACAAGAGCGAGACTAAATGGTTGTTAGCACAAGAAAGAAATCCAGTATAAACAAACAAATAATATAAAGCCGAGATTGCCGTACTTGGTAAACGACATACAACATAAGAATCTTTGATAAAATAGTTAGCTCGCTCCTCAACTTAACACAGATATAATTTTGTAGTTGTTGAATATTGTTTACAATCAAGAAAAAATAATAAAGCAAATAAGCTTAAAAATATTACTGATTTTAATGGTTCGAACAACAAAATGCAAATGCAGTGATAGAGATAATTGGCAATTGTACCCGACGTAATTCTATTCAATAAATAAATGTATTATCTCTACTACTATTTACTATCGCTATAATCGGTGGTGGCTGTAGATAAAACCTTATAACAGAATATAATGCATCTACGATAATCCGACTCTTCGTTTACACTAAAATTAAAGTTGACAAGTTTAAAATTAATTATTGAATGCATGCACCGGTTACGTAATTTAAGTTCTAATAAATAATTACCACTTTTCACTCAACTTTAGAACCACTTGTCAGTTTAACTTGAATATGGCTCAAAAAGACAACACCTTTGCTTTTGGCTTACCTTGCGTTGTTGCGCAAACACATACTATATCTACTTATTACAATTAATCAAATTATGTATATCTATCCTAATATAATATGTGATAAATGCGGCATTTGTATTAATTACCATATTCCATGACACGAAACAACATCTAAAACAACGACAAGATTAATTTAAATATAACAATCACGTTAGTTTTAAGTACTACTAATATAAAATGTAACAGTACGAAATTCACAAAATACATTTACAGAACTGGGGAGACATCATCTGAGTTGAGTTTGCGTTTGCAACTAAAGTATTATGATATAAATTATAATAGGCCAGGATTATAAATACTCTTCATCGTAAGAACTAAGATGATCACTTGACTTTAATTATTGGGAAACGAGAATCAATCGAGAAATCGAATTCCGGGGGATGAACGGATTCCTTGGTATGGCCACTAGCAAGAAGTTTCACAACCACGAAATTCGTCTTTGCTATTTTTAAAAGCTCTGCTACCTGTAACCATTAAAATATTATTACTACAAACTAAAGAATAAAGCTAAAGAGTTTTCAGATTCGTCAAATATGGAGTTGGAATCTGATTCAACAAACTAAACTTGACGTTATTTTACCTCCTTTTCAGATCCAGGTATCACTTCAAGATACTGTCTCGCTTGGTGAAAACTTCTTGCGGCAGCAACGTATAGGTTTGCAGAGGGTTGAAGTGCACTCAGGTCCGATATACTCTTGTACTGCAGGTAATGTACAGGGGAAGGATTGTGAACGGGGGCAAACGCAGCAAACCTATGTCTGTAGCGTACACTTTCATTGTCAAATTCTTTGTGCGGAAGAGGGATGCGCTTGTCGTTCATTAGTCCCATCATAACCTATTCGATAGATATACAAATTAAAGTAAACACATTTTTTCAATAAATTCCAATATATTTCTTGCTCTGTACCTTAAAATAACCCCCAGCCATATGTTGTTCCGCCTGAATTAGTAGAATCTCTTTGGTATAAGCTTTCGACTTTGATTTATTCCCTTTCGCTTTATTTTTAGCCGCTTTCTTTCCTCCAGATTTTTCTCCATTTACAGAGGCCGCCTCCAACTCGGTAATGAATGCTTCTGCCCTAGATAGAGCTGAAAGCAGCCACCCATACAGAAACTCATACAAATACCAGTAAATGTAAGCAAATTCGTGGACGGAATAAAGCTCCAGCTCGAATCCCGTAAGCACATAGCGGATCATCAACTTTGAAATGTGATAAAGGATCCAATTACTGAAACAATTTCCGTGCTGGTGCACACCCTCCACTTGACATAATGAATGGATATAAGCATCGATACGTTCAGTCTGTAAAGACAATTAACATAATTTGCATGAACTTGATTAATATTGGTAACTAATAAAAGTCTCATTATGATTTGTAAAAGTATTACCTCGTATTGGAGATTTGCAAATTCTTCCAGCATATGAGCCAAGCGATCCCTTTGTCTTGCTCGATTATGTCCACAAGTAATAAGTAAAGAAGCAAAGGGATTTGCGCACCTATCAAAAAACATTTCTACGCACTCTGACACTTCCTTGTTACCCGAACAAACTGCTTTATTCGTTAGAACTGGAGGAGCAATAAAGCTTTTCACTGCCTCTTTCATAGACTCAATCATGTCGTCTATTCCTGGTTTCTTGAATCTCAGTGGTCCGTACAATAACTGAAGTAAAGATCTGGAGAGTACACAAGGGTGACTTTCGCTGAATGAGTTAAAAAAGTCAAGTATTGAGTGAAAGTTCTGTATTGTTGAGACTTTCAAAATAGTCTTTGCTCGTTGTAAAAATGCTTCCATATAAGAAAAAGCTTCTTCCACCGTTTTGATGCGAGTAGAACGGGGAAACGTAGGTGGGAGTAAACGTTGATTTACGTATAGTTCAAATCCCATCATAAAATCGTCTGTACTCCTTTGAAGTCCAAGGCCCATTGTTTTTTGCATGACTGACAGGGACTCCTGACATATTGAAATTAGTTTGGGAGCTTCGTTAAGATTGTCTCGTTTCCAGATGTGGAGCAAAAGTGTGTGTAAGTTGCGCATGAACTTTAATCTCACTATCAGAGCATTTATCAGTTCTAATTCGTTACGATTGTTATTAGGAGGACTATTAGAAGATGTCGTATCTCCCGTTGATGATGATGTAGGAGTGGTTTCTCCATTTGCCTGAACCTTTTGAGTTCTCAATTTCTTTTCTATTTTTTGAAGCTCGTCTTCACATTCCCGGAGCATGCTGGAGGCTTTTGAGTCCGAGAACATTGTTGCTAAATTATAACCATAAACAGAAGGTTGAAAATCTTCCTCTTCAAAAACAGCAGCTCTGCAAAACAAAATAGGTATTAAAACGAATTAATTTACTTTTGGACATAATCAAAAAGTTGGGAATCCTGNGAGGCTTTTGAGTCCGAGAACATTGTTGCTAAATTATAACCATAAACAGAAGGTTGAAAATCTTCCTCTTCAAAAACAGCAGCTCTGCAAAACAAAGTAGGCATTAAAAAGATTACTTTTGGACATAATCAAAAAGTTGGGAATCCTGCATATTGTGATAATTTCTTAATAAAAACAAAAATATATTCCCTTACTTGCTAACACATTCCTCAATGACATCAACCTGTTTAAGGGTGATCAACACTGATTGCTTTCAAATACTTGTTGACTATGGCAGTTGGTTTGTGAAGATACAAGTTTGTAAATACAGTTTGTGCTAAGGAATGACCCTCAAGCCATGTGACTAAACAGCTTATAGTCGTATCAGTAATCCCTAACAACTCTTCATAAGAAATATCTTCTAGTTTCAGCTTGTTGGCCTGCATATAACACATTAAGCAAAATATTTTAAGTTACCTACTCAAATTTGATTGAATTTGTAAAATAGAGTTTTTGAAGACTCAAGAACAAATATACATAACAAATCCGTTTAATGAGTGAAATCTAACATTATCTTTAAAACATCAAATACGTTATTACTTTTGACAGAATCCAGGAAAGTCTGGGTTACGTCAACTGTTTCCGTCTCTTTCTCTTCCATTTCTAAAGATTGGCGGATGTGAGATCTGCAGCGGTTTCAGTCTTGGTTTTGATGAATTTCAACAGATCTTTTCCAGGATAACAAAATAGAGAAACCAAAAAACTAAATGGGGTTGTAACCCTTGTCTATTCAGGTTTTGTGCCAGGTCCGTTTCACATAATCCAAATTCCAATGTCCAGCAATCAATCAATCATCCAAAACAACTCCTTCACTTCATTTTCACTGCGGATGCCATGAATCCTGGTGTCTTCCCCTTTGTACTACCGTGATTGATTAATCTGTTAACTTCAGAGCTCACAAAGTAAAACTCAATCAGCTGATAAGTTAACACAAAATTCGAAATTCTTCACACTTCCGGAACATTAATAGAATCACTAACTGCACAGCTGACCGCCCTGATTTTTAAGTAAATTTGAGCTAAA
Source organism: Lepidocyrtus cf. nigrosetosus NNG-2020 (assembly GCA_027744615.1). Taxonomy (NCBI): domain Eukaryota; kingdom Metazoa; phylum Arthropoda; class Collembola; order Entomobryomorpha; family Entomobryidae; genus Lepidocyrtus; species Lepidocyrtus cf. nigrosetosus NNG-2020. The sequence goes on along the minus strand of JAHZNK010000027.1, from coordinate 567 downwards.
AAGACAAGATTGGAATCTAAACAAGACTTGTCGCATCTCTCACTTTAAAACCTGTGTGAATTAACGAGGACAAGACTTCTGATAACTTTTCAACCCTTTGAAAATTGCAAATTTGCTGGATTTAGAGAAGATTCCAAACAAATTTTCGTAAATTCGCATAAAAAGACAGGGACGACGGATCACACAGGTCCTTCCTTCCCACTTTTCCTCCCGTTTTTTGCAGGGATTTTTGCTCTTTCTTGCCTGCTGCTTCCTTCAACCTCATCATTCTCTCCTTTTTACATGGAAGCGAGCACACTTTTTATTATGTCATTCTATGGACAAGTACGGCTCCTTTTACCCCTGTACTCCACTATAAAACACGGTCCCAGTACGTACCTGCTTTACGTAGTGCAGAAGGGTATGCACAGTGAGGTACGTATTCAATTACACTAGAAAGAATATCCCAATAAATTAATTTTATCATAGCAAGGATATGTTTCGCTCAGCATGTAAATATCTTCCAGGTATCCTCGTAATGTATAAATACGTCTTGGGTGGTAGTAAAAAATACATGTGAGGGATTGA
>JAHZNK010000026.1:0-12261 GCA_027744615.1 Lepidocyrtus cf. nigrosetosus NNG-2020 | reverse complement strand
ACATGTGAATTTGTAAAATATATTTTTATTCCCATTTCTACTTTCTCATGCTCCCATGCATTGTTTTCCTTTCCCTGACTTTTCTGTTCAGCTCAGCTTCCGCTTCATCTGGGAAATGTTTTCCCTTGTTGGTAAAGGTAAAGCCATGCAAGAGCAGAAAGAAAGAAGAGAGATAAACCGCTTTTATTATTATTCTCTCGCCTGAGCTTCCTCTTCTCCTCCACCATCATCACTACCGTCATCCTCGCCAACCTCAACCCTTTCACCAGAAATCCAACTCAGCCACCTCTCTTCCTTTACTTTTCGCCATATTCTTTGTCCTCCTATTCCCCAACAACAATCCAAATCAAAAGTGACTAAAATCCAAGTAAATCCCATTTACTGAGAAATCAGTAGCAGTATAACTGCACATGAGACAGAGAGAAACACATCCGGTTTTCTTTTTTGTTGTTTTTACTGTGCATTCCGTCTCCTTCTTTTTGTGTTCATCCCCAGTCAAAATATTTATACTTATGGCACACTTGTCATAATACTAAATGACTACAGATTATTTACTCTTGATTTTCTATCTCGCTCCCGTCTAACTTTACCTTTTTGTACAAAAAGAAAGTTTTGAATCAAATTTATTTTATTACGATTTCACAGAAATGCCTCCCTTTCCTTTTATTATTAGCTTACCTGTCTATCCTAACCAAACTCTTCTGTTTCTCTTGAGAGAGACAAGGAAAAGAGGGAGGGAGGATCACTGAAGGAAATATTGTCATTGTCATCGCTTCATCATCGTCGTTATCATCAAAACATTTATTCCATATCATTCCTTTTCCCTCCACAACTTCCACCGCAACCGCCATCATCATCCCAATTCATTCACAGAAACAACCCAAAAAGCCACCATTTCATTTTGATTCTCATCTGAAAACAAAAGACAAATCCCTCTTTTGTCTTTTTTGTGTCTGCAGAGACAAATGAGGAGAGTAAAAGAGAAAGAATGTCGCTGTCAACTGAGGCATACGCCATAATAATAACAAATCTGTAATCGTCGCCACCACACCATTCATAATTCCCACAAATAATCAAATCATTTGGCTTTTATTATGAGAATTATGAGGATGATGAGAAGGAAGTTGATAGGATAAACATGGGAAGAACTAAAAGAGAGAAAATATTGCATTTTAAAAAGGAAGACGATAAAGTTGAAGTGGGATTGAAATATGTAGGCTGATCGTTCATTCAACTATATTTTTGTTCATTTTAGTTTCACCGAAACCGTTACAGTTCCTGGATTCCAGTAACAGGAAAGATAACAAAGTTTTGTTAGTTGGGAATTGTTATCTAATTTTAGGGTGATAGGATATTCCTTTTAACACAAAATTCTCAGAAACAGGAAGTAAAATACTTTTCTCTAATGTAATTCATTCTTTTCATATTTTCAAGATTAGATTTTGCTTTTGCGTTTTCAAAAATGCTCTCTACTGGGAACGTTACTGCAGATTGCAAATACTTTTTATCAAATCCTTTGTTATTTGTAATTTGAGGTGGTTGTAAGAGAAAAACTTGTGGATTGGATAATGAAAAGTGAGTGAGAAGTGGAGTAAAACAGAAATGATTTTATGACAAGAGAGAATATAATTTTGTCACAAGAGAGAGAAAGCGAACAGGACTTTTAGGAATGTTAGAAAACGTAAGCAAAAAGTCTTTTGTGGGAAGCCAGAAAAGAAAGAGACCGCGTGGAATACAATAGTCAACTCGACTACATTATCATCTGGAGTTATGATGATGATGGTCGTCATAAGCTCTGCAACATATTTTAAACTGGTGAAAGTTTGTTGAAAAAGGTGTATTTTCGACATTTGCAGGTTTTACGACCTTCTCTTCCCTTCAACATCCTCCTTAAGGGAGAAGTTGTAGGAAAAACGGTGAAAGTCAAGCAGGGACAGGGAAATATCAGTTTATCAATGTTCTGGAGAGAATTTAAAGGGAAAAGTGTTCCTTTTGTGGTGATGGTGGTGTTGGGAATTGTTGGGGAGAATATTTGTAAAATAAATGGCGGATAAAAATATTTGTTTGAGCAGTTGTTGAATGTTCGGTTTTTGTGGTTAAGTCTGGTTTTGTGGAGAAGAAGAAGTTGCGCTTAAAGTCTAGAGTCTAGCTAGAGCCTAACCGCAGTTCAGAAGGAAATTTAGCTTAACTGATTTAAAAATAATAGCGTGATATTTTTTACTGAAATTAAATGGAACAATAATTGCCCGTGAATTACTTCAGATTAGAATGACCAGTTGTCGCCGTTAACATGACAAATAAGGATTTTTGTAATTTGCTGCTGTTGCTGACAGAAAAATTACAGGTTTGCCATGGCTTACGTAAAAAAAACTTGTTCAAAGTCACGGCTTTTTGTCTTTCTCCATTCTCTAAAGCTCTCTCCAGGTGGTAATGAACAAAGTTAATGGGAGATTGTAATGGCATAACGTAACAAATCTTGTCCATCTGAAACAAACTTTCCCTTTTTAATCTAAACTGCTCACCCACTTCAAAATCAAAACAAATAATTTCGATTTTTTAGCATTTATGTCCGAGTACAACATCAAACAAGGTTTTGTAGGTTTCTGCATTACCTACTTTTGTTTCTCAAAGGAATTCAATTTGCACGGGTGGAACAAAGGATCAATTTAGAATTAAGCAAAATTCACTAATGCTATCCTGCTGCTATTCTAAATATAATTTTTTGGATGTACTATAACAAAATTGATTTCCCATTTAGACTTATTTCATTATAATACCGAGAATCCAACGTTTTTGGCCACCTCGCCCCTATTTTTCACACATTCACATCATCATTTGCAGTTTTTGGGCTAACCACTTTCAATTTTCCTGTTTTTCTATTTTCTACATTAACCCGTCTGCCCACTCTTCTTACAAAGCAAAAGTGTTAATAGAAAGGCAAATATGCTCGCATTCTCCATTCTACAATGTTCAAAAATGTTCTTTATGTACTTCCGCTTGACCATTCAATTCCTGCAGCACCAACTCCCAGCAATACAACATTTTTTCTACAATTCCAAGCATATTTCTGGCCTGTTTTCCAATCCAAATAAATAAAAATAAGAATTTTGTTATTTTTTCTCGGATGGACATCGAAATAGGTTCTACTAAAGAGCGGGAGAGAAAGAGGAATACCCACTCATTTCCCAGTGATTTCTTATCAATTTCTGTTATTGAATCGGATATTTTCGTGTCAATCCGCTATTATCCTTGAGAGAGAAGACATTATTTATCCTTTTACTCTTGTTCTATCGTTTACAACTGAAAATAAGCAAAAAAAGAAGATTGAGAAGAAGGGCTCACCTTCAACCTCGCTTTTCTTTTTTATTTTTCTGTAAATGAGCACAGGGAATTGATTTAGACTTTGGGTTTTCTAGTTTCCACCTTTTTTCTCCAGGATTCCAGCTGGGTTTCCCTTTCTGGATTAATGGGAAGAAGAAATTATATTTTCTCTGATCCAATTTTACTTTTTTATTGAAAACAGAAAAAGGCTGGAATTTGGAATAAGCTGTGAATTAGAAGAAAACAGGAAAAGGTTGAACCGCAAAGGAATCAAAATGCAGTAGAGCTGGTTTCTTTTTATTCGAAGGATAATATCGATTTGGGAAAGAGAAAAGAAGTAAAAATTTATTTTCAAATGTATTTCAATAAAAAAGGAAACCCGTTATGTAAGAGAAGTAGAAAAGAGGAGGATGAAGGAATGAAGATTTTAAGGCTGGGTTACAAATTTTTTTAGAAATGAAATGGGAGGAAGAATAAAGTATAAAGGAGGCGAGAAATGGAGAAAAAGTGAATTGAAATGAAATGACAAGTTTTTTCTTGTAATTTATGAAGATTTATAATGGGTTGCGTGAATTACTTATTGGAAAAAACTCCCTGTGTGTGGCCATGTTTTGTGGAATTGAAGTTGGAAAAGTTTTGGGTGCATGTGTGTGGATAATCTTCTTGGTTTTCTTTCCCTATTCTCAATGGGTAAAGAATGAAAATGATTTTAAACGCTAAATATCAATGGCAGTGGGAAGCATGTAAGTAATTCAATTCCAATGTGCCGGAATGGCTTAAGCTACATTGATCTAGTTAAGCAAGAGGTGGATTTAGAATTAGTCGTTTCCAGTTCAAATTTTTCAAAAATGTCATACCAGCCGTTGTCACTTGGAGCAAGAAAACATTTGATTATTTAATGGTCAAATTCCATTACCATCCACATATTTTACATGCAAATATTAGAAAAACAATTCTTGTTGGTTCCAAAGCAAAGAAGTGTGTTGTGGATTATACAAGGAGAAAGTGTGAGAGCATTCCCCAACCAAAGAAATAAGATTTTTTGTTTTTTATTTATTATTTCTCTAATGCCATTACCCTTTTAGCCTTTTCTATAAATTTATTAATATTTATATTTTACATGATATCATTTAGGATTATATAAAGAACGACGTTAGTCGAATGGGTGAATGAATTGCATCATATCCCATTTGCTAATATTGTTATTTATGCGATTTCTGGGACTGTAAAGACTTTCTGAGCTAGTGAAGCATAAAAAGCATAAAGTAATCACAATCAGTTTGTAAAGTAGCATAAAAAGCAAAGCAATAATACAAAAAATAATAGAAAAGAGTGAAGAGTAGTCTTTGGTAATATAGCGACAACACAACAAAAAATAGGAGCAACGGCACCAACTCCACAACCACCCGGTTTTATCATAAAGAGCTTTATTTATATTTATTTGCTTTGGCTTTCCACTCAAAAACTCTCAACTAAATTTTCTACAAGTCACTTTAGCTCCTCTCACCCTCGGCTTTTGTTTATGATGTTGAAATAATATGGATGGCACTTTGCAGCCCCATTGCGCCAAATAAACACCATCAGCATAATCAAAGAGACCAAAAATACTGAGGAAATCATCACATAAGTGATGATGCTACTTTGATTTTCCATTGATAATGAGAATGACCTGCGAAAAAGAAATTTTTAGGTGAAAGCAATTTTACGTTGCACTAATTATGTTGTAAAAACGCTTTGCAAATCTCAATGTTAGTTTTACTTTGAGTGAGCTACTTTTCATTCATTGAAAGTAATGATAATCACTTGCCAAATTACAAATAGCGACAAAAGTAGATCTGCCACAGACCCTAACCACCCTCATGATCATTTCATGCTTTCTTTCCCTTCTGTGATTTTTCAAATTGCACAAAACTTCTTTACCACCATCATTATTCCTGCACTCCAAAAGCATTACAACTTTCTTTTTGCATTAACAAAGAATATGGTTTCCCTTTTCCGCCTTCTTTCTTTCTCTGGTCTCCTCCACCAGCACCACAACATCCACCACCTCTTCAATTCAATTCAACTTCCTTTTTTCCCCGCCTTCTTTCTTTCTCTGGTCTCCTCCACCAGCACCACAACATCCACCACCTCTTCAATTCAATTCAACTTCCTTTTTACATTCGTTCCCTCTCTCGTATAAAAAATGTCCCTTTCTTGTCCCATTTTTTATGGTTAGCTCCTAATAACGATGATAACAAAAGGAAAACATGAGAACTTTTCTGAAAGTAACACACACTATAATACACAACAAGACCTGCAAAAATGAAAGCTTTTTTGTATATGATACATCATCATAATAATACAAATAACACTTGTAACTTTGCACAAATAGACATTCTTTTGAAATTTTCTTGCTTTGGCTAGCCAAGCTAAAGCGTTGCTCAAGTTATGTAACATTTTTCAGATGGAGTAACAAAAAGGAAAGTTGAATGTATGGATGGGAGAAAGCGAGAGTTGAGCATTCAATTTCCCTCTTGTTCCCTCATAACTTAAACTAGGGAAAGTAAACATGACGTATCTTTAATGCCTTTTTTCTGCTGGTGCTTGTACTTACTTTTCACAAAAGAGAACAATAATAAAGAAAGAAGGACAAAAAAGCTAATATTTCATGTTTAAAAATGCTCTTTTTTATGCTACAGAATGAAATGATTTTCTGCTGGTACTTGTGCTTACTTTTCACAAAAGAGAACAATAATAAAGAAAGAAGGACAAAAAAGCTAATATTTCATGTTTAAAAATGCTCTTTTTTATGCTACAGAATGAAATGAAAAGAAAGGGAGGTAATTTCATGGATAGGGGTTTATTTACATCTTCACTAAACAAGAGAAGATAAACTAGGCCATTTTTAGAGTGTATTAAGCAACAAAAATTGCAGAAAAATGCATAAACTCGCAAAAATATTAAGTTTTTTCCGTGCTAATTGATTTTTTGTAAAGGATTTGCAATCTTTTTTCGCCAACTCGGCTAATAATTGAAAAGTCTTTTAGTTTTCCATTTGAATTCCACAATACGAAGTCATAGATAAGATTTTTAGTAGTTTAATGCAATTTTTAGTATTTTGCAATAAATTACGTAATTTTCTAACACTTCCTAATCCCATCTTCCATAAACATAAACATGAAATACGGTGGAGCGCATAATAGCAATAAACTAATCCCAGATTTGACTTGATATCTTCTCTTTTTTATTTATTCAGACAAGCTTATACAGACCCATTCAAAAATGAAAAAGTGAATTTATATAAAACGAAATCAGATCTTTGCATCTCGTCTTCATCCCCTTTCTCCCTGACTTTCTGACTTGCTCTTATCCAAATCAAGATTTGTCTCTCTTTTTCCAGGATTACAAAAAAACTGAAAAAAGCCTTTTGTACTTTTTTACTTAAATATATCCCAGTAGCAGAATATATTCTCACTGAAAAACAATCTGGGCAAATGTACTCTCAACCGTATTCATTCATTTCCCGACCGTCATCTTTCAAATCTCGTAAAAAATCTTAACATTTTTTTCATGAAAATGTAGTGCGCTTCGTCTTCAGTTGGGAAATATCTGCATTATGCTTATTTATTTGAGATGAGCAGAGAAACGTTACTGGAAAAAGTCCTTCTGGATTCTTCGTGGTTTGCAATAATAAGCTGGAAATTTAGATGCTATTTTTCCTGGTTTCCCTGCTTATTATTATTTATTTTGCATTGGAATGAGCAGTGTAATCTTTCCTAAAACTTTCTCGGGTTTGATCTTGCTGCTTCGGAAAGGGGATATCTCTTCCGTCATTTTGAGAATTGGCATTGGCATTAGTAGAGAAATGCAAAAAGGCCAAGCTTTAAAATATAGATGGACTTTGTTCGTCTATACTTTGCGTTTTAAGGTTGGAATGAGCAGTGTAATCTTTCCTCCTAAAACTTTCTCGGGTTTGATCTTGCTTCTTCGGAAGGGAGATATCTCTTCCGTCATTTTGAGAATTGGCATTGGCATTAGTAGAGAAATGCAAAAAGGCCAAGCTTTAAAATATAGATGGACTTTGTTCGTCTATACTTTGCGTTTTCTATTTCCACTTTCTTTTTTCTTTGATTGCTCATCCAAAACCAGTAAAAAAGTAGAGGAATGAAGCAATTTCCACTATTAATACTGCTGCGTTAGTTCTCCCTTTCTTTCTTTGGTTTTTATTTCCTCTAGTTTTTATTATTTCGAGTTTGGTGTGGCTTTTGTGGTTGTGCTATGTGGATAGATTTCAGAAATTGGCTATCCTCCACTGGTACTCTGCTTTCGTTACTTTATAAATTATTCTCAACAGTAAAAACGGCACTTGCTTCAATGCAGTGCAGGAATTTTCCAATAGTTCGATCCAAACTCTTAGTTTTTACAATCGTTAATAAAAATACATGCATGTGAAAGTTGCAAGTAGGAAACCTTAGCTCATCATCACCAATTTCAGTTCGCATTGGAATTGGAAAAAAATCTTTTGAAAAAATAATTGAAAAAGATCAAAACCACTGCATTGCAATTTTACAGCTTATTTTTAGAGTTGTATAATGAACCTTTCTCTAGCAATTTGCGTGATTTTGTCTGGAATATGTAGATAAAATGCAACAGAAAAAAGTACATTGCAAAAATAACTACTTTCTATGTACCTAGTGAACCTTAAAACGCTTATTAATCTGACTAAAGAAGCATCCAGTTCCATACAGAGACTTTCGTAAGGTCTACCCAGGAATAGTATTAACTTTTACTGCTACCACAAAATGACATCATACGTTTTACAGAAATGAGATCCTGATTTGATATTTTTGTTTCCAAATGGAGAATAAAAACAAAGATATGAAAACTGATCTATAATATTTTTCCTCCAAAGTGAATAGATATTCTGTTTGCCATATCCAAATCTTAATATTCATCTCCCCTCCACTTACAATTTTTCTTCTTGTATTTCTTTTCCATTAAGAAGATGATTTTTTCATATAGGTATTTGCATTGTGTATTACATAATCGCATTTTGGGGATTGGAGGGGAACAAAATAAATATGAAGACGGAAAAGGTGATCGAGTTGAGTTGTAAGCCACGAGTGGAATGTATGTCTGCATTACGTAATATCTATGCTAATGCATAAATGCAAAGGCATGCATTCATTCTCAAAGACAAAATCCAGTTTCCATAAATGTTTGTCTCTTGTTGCATGTTAGAATGATACGTCACAATAAGAATACATACATATTTGAGAAATTAAATGTGTTCTTGATCAGTAGATGCAGATAGTAATCTGACAATCAAGTACTTCTGGCCACAGTTTTTTTAACATCTTAGGGGTTCGATTCTACCTATTTCTTAAATGATATAGTACTTTCCATAGATATATTTTCGTCGCATTTCTGTTATGAACTGTGTTTGCTAAATACATCTTTAGTAAAAATATCACAATAAAACCAGCACGTATGGATGACAAAGCAATACATAATATCACATAGGTAAAGTATTTATGACTTTTCTAACCATAATTTACATAAATATCACCGGAATCCATTTACAGATATGTTCACTTCCTACTTTTTCCATATCTCTCACACTTTATGTAAGCTTTATTAGAAGAAATTGCTTTTCTAAAAAAATCTTTTTTCAGAATTCAAAACGGAAGAAAGAGAATCGAAATCTAGGAAAAAGCAACCATTTTGTGAATGAAAGTCAGTTTTTATTGCATTTTTTCTTTATCTCTATCGTCCCCATCTTATTCTACTTTCCTTTTGAGAGTGTACCGACACTTCCAACAATTTCAATGATGACTTCTTCTTCTTTTCCTTAAACTGGAATTTATTGAGGAGGCTCAACTGCTTCTTTTTGAAAATCTACTTAGCGTTATGGCCTTTTATTGTTGTCGTCATTGCCATATCCTCGTCATCCGCATCGTCCTTGCTTCTTTTCGGGAAGAAAAGAATGAAGATATTTCCCATCTTTCTATTCTCAAAGCATTATCCACTCAACTTCAACTTTGTTCTCCTTTTCTTTCCATTCTTATCCAACAGTTTTTTGTTATGACTTTAGCTGGAAAATATGTCGGCGGGAGACACATCAACAAAAATATGTTTACTATAAAGAATGATCAAAGCATCATCTCTTCAATTCTTTAGAAATGGAATTGTACAAAACTATTTTTATGCCATACTTTTACTCTCACTTTATGTATTATTGATGCACATTTTTTGTCACGCGTTTTGAATACAAAAAAGAGTACAAAATGATTCTTTCTCTTCCTCACAAGTCAGATAGATGCTTCAGTTGCTACAGCCTGCCATTTTTATGTCAGTCTATTTAAAGCTTTGAGTGATGTTTTGACAGAAAAAAAGAAGAAGGAAAGAGGACAGGAAGGTTAACCCTTTTTACATCTTAACATCCCAACCCCTTCTAAAATAATACTTCTGCTGCTTTTGTTGTTATTGTGCAGTGAATAAAAAACGGGATGATTTTTTCAACATGATTTGAACAACATTTTTCCAGTTAAGTAAGTTAAAAAAAAGAGCGGGAGGCAGAAAAAATCGAGGAAAGTGGAACACTGGAGAATAAAAATGTTTCTCTTTTGTTAATGGGATGAGCTCACATATTTCTTCTTATCTATTCCGCGGTAAAGTAGTTTCCAGAATAGTATTCCAAGCTGATATGTGTGTGATATTAGCATACCATATGCATTTATTCATCCCTCCCGTGCACTTCCTGCGTCTCTTGTTATGTATACACTTTGAGTAATCTACATAAATTGGTTGGTTGAGAAAATAGATACGAGGTAAAGAAAGGAATAAGTTTAAGTAAAATTGCATCACTTCACTTGCTCATATTACATCACAATATATTTCTTTTGACTACATTCATGACAATATCTTATTCAGTTTAGTTCCATTACCGTTTCAAAAAGATGCACTTTATATTTTTATCGGTTTCTTCTTTCTCTTACCCTCTCCATGTTACTATATGAAGTAACTTCCTTTTCAACTCCATTCCAGTGAGGATAAAATATAAATACTTTTTAGAAGGAAACAACTCGGTATGGATTCATCTCCAGAAAAATCAGCCCCTTTCCACCCTCCAAACTTGTTTTCTTTTTCTCAACCTGCACCATGTTTATATAAAAATGAAGTGGATTTGCAGTTTACAAAAAAAGACTTGAATTGTTGCAGAGATGGAGATGACGGACCCATAAAATAAAAATACCAAACGTCGATTCATTCATGGATTCATTCTAAATAAATCTAAATCTGTTATATGATTTTAGTTTGGGAAAAACCAACGTCTTTCTCCCCTTCTGATCCCTTTTCACACTTTCCTTTTTTACTAGAAATAGAAGTTTGGTGATAAAGAAATGTTTACATTTTTCACTGTTTAGGGATTTATGCTTTTTCTAGGGAGTTGCATGGCCCCAATATGATTTGAATATATTCTGGCTCCCAGCATTATCGCATTTCATTTACTTTTGGGTGGTGCTTTCTGTCGCCTGAAAATACATTAATTTTTTTGCCTGAGGATCAAACGATTTGAATTAAAAGGGGTGTAGGGTAAGTAAATAGAATTCAAGGGAAAAACAGTACCAAACAGGATCACAAGGTTAATTCAATGATTTATAACACTGCATGATTTACTTGAACAAGTTCAAAAAGAAAGTTTAATTTTTATTGGTAGAAAGGAGGATTTGGTGTGGAAAATTATTTGATAAATTGTAAAATGGAAAGCGTTTAGATCTTCTCGTTTTGTATTTGGAGTTCAAGGAAATAAATATCTTTTTCCAAAATTACAAAATGAAGTTGCAGTCGCATACTGTACCAACTTTTAATTGCAACTGTTGCAATCGTGTTCAAAATGTTTAATGAGCTTGTTATTAGCTTCTGTTGAAATAAAAAAGAGAAAGCTGTAACTGTTTATTTGTATTGATTATTTCTCGAAACGCAATTGTTGCATAAAAATTTTCACTTTGAGAAATTTCTTTGACAAGTCACGATTTCCAGATTAAGGTTGTATAAAAACGTACTGAAAATCATTAGGGATAGAATGCATTACTGTGCTTTCTTCTAAACATTTTCAAATCTTTATTTGTTAGTATTCACTGCTTTGGATAAAAAGTGCATTCTTTGATGCGCGCACAAAATATATTAAAAGGATATTGACCTTCCTGATAATATCCCTTTTTCTGTATTCCTTTACTACTATTCAAACCTTTTGTAAGAAAACTTTCCCTGGAATCAAAAATCATGAAAGCAAAAATGATAAAACTATTTCTTAATGAAACTTGATTAGCCCACTCTTTTACAGAGACCACCATGCATTGACAAAAACCCAAAAATACTTTTAAAATGGAAAATCCGGGCAATCTTTATAAAACGATTATGATGAGCAGCAAAATGCAAAAGAAAAAATCTACAAGGAAATATCATTATAAACGTTGAAAAAAACTTTCCAACATTTACTATTCTTCCAAAGTATATTCCTTTTTCCTTCTTAAGCAATCATGGCTCCAGTCAATGAGACCGTAAATAATAAAATTTAGCAACGAACGAACAAAAGTATGGATATCAGTATAAAGTAGGAGTTGAAGCCTCCAGCATGAAAGCAAATCATCAACAAAGCCCTTGCTTATTTAGAGAAATTTCTGTTGTTGAAGAGATGAAAATGAGAACAAGGATGAGTACGATGATGAGCCAAATCCTATATCCTCTTGACTCTAAAAAAGAACAGCCGCATTATCACTAAATGAAGAAATCTTTTTTCAAACATATTCACATTTTAACCTTTTTTTCTTCCCATCACATTATAAAACTTTCTCTTGCTTTTCTTCCATTCTTTCCCAATTTTCTCAACAGCTCATGCATGCACAGAAAAGGAATTACAGTTATAATTGTGTGATGATGAGCTCTCATATTTTC
>JAHZNK010000025.1:0-11574 GCA_027744615.1 Lepidocyrtus cf. nigrosetosus NNG-2020 | reverse complement strand
AAGTACAAATCTAATTGGAATTGTTCAGTATACATAATTTATTGTAATTAATTGCTATACTGTCTATCGTGTTAGGGTAATAGTATCATTATCTTTGTATGTATGCAACCTGTCAACACGTGAATAAAATCTATCTTATCTTATCTTATCTTACAGCCACACAGCAACAAAAACATTTTTCTTCTTTGCCTTCAAACATATCAGTGTAGCCTTCAAAATTGAAAGTCGGAGGCAAATTTTTCCCCTTTTGGTTTTTTGCTTGCTTATCTAACCGCATTTCATTTGCAATTGAACAATATGGCACAATCTCGAAATCCATTATGTTGCCAAAATTAGGTAAATGCATACCAATGAATATGAAATTAGACCAAATCCAATGCAGCAGATTTTTAACCATTATTTCTTTTTTGAATGTTTGTTGTTAAATTTGAGGATCCATTATGTTATCAATGGACAGTGAAAATCGTTTTACAAACTGTTCTGATGATTGAATTTGCTGGGCAGCTTGCGTCATATCCATTGTCAACTCATGACCTAAAATTGTCTAGCAGCATAAAATAAATCTTTCTTTAAAATTGGACTAAAATAATCCAATAAATGTCATATCAGCATAGCACCTATCACTATCATGGAAGTTGATCCGGCTCACAGTCATCCTTTTCATATAGGCAAACTTCTCTTTTATTCTCCTTTTACAGATTTCTTCCTGCCATTTGAAAAAAAGAAAGTGAAGCTAAACTTAAACCCATTACATTTTTAATATTATTTGATATTACTCTATAAAAATAAGTAGCTCAACCTGGTAGAAATAAAAACAAAAGAAATGTGTTTAAATTCTTGAAAAATCAAGCAAACGTTTAGCGGTTTTTGTAGCATTCAATATATATGCGTTTAAAGTATTGCCTAATATGCTATGAGATATAAGTGTAAGTAGATATTATATATTTTTAGTTATAGTTTTAAGTTGGGTAAACTAGAATTTATTATATAACAAAGAAAATTTTTAGGAACTAAAATCATCATTTGCAGCAGTAGAAGCCGAGAGAAAAAGTGATGGCCTAGCATTGGCATATATTTTCCAAAGATGGGACAGTTTAGCCAAGGAAATGACCCAGGACGCCCGTTACACGAGCAACATATTGGCCTAGCATTGGCATATATTTTCCAAAGATGGGACAGTTTAGCCAAGGAAATGACCCAGGACGCCCGTTACACGAGCAACGTATGTGTCCCTAGGGAAGACTTTCCTTTTACTTATGACGGTGATAGCCGTGGTCACCATCCTCATCATCGTCCCCCTCTTCTCCCTCCATTCACCTACTCCCTTTATTACATAATGGTGGACAGGATCAAGAAGGTTTTAAAACATTGCCTTGGCCATATATCCTAGACGTTATGCTCTCTATTATGATCACTTCCCTTCGCCATCATCATTTCAAGTGATCATCAACCTCCTTTTTCTTTTTCTATTGTCGCTCGTAAAATCGTAACTTTGTCTTTGTCCAGATCATCATCTTCTTCATCGGCACCGTTTCAGGAACATAGTCGTGAGTGATCAACAGCCGCACAGTAGCAGCAGGGGAAGAAAAAAGAAGGAGAGAAAGAAAGAAAGGCATTATATTTCTCTCTTTGTTCTGGATTTTTCTCTTTCATTCCCTATTTCTCGTGACCATCCATCCAATCCAACTGTTACAGTGTTATTTTACGCCTACCTTAACAAAAGCTGTTTGACTGGAGGAAATGATTCAAGACGAGAGAGTGAAGACGAGAAGAATGAGTTTGTAGTGTAAAGAAAGGGAAAATAAAATACTCTTTCTTCTACTAACTGAATAAAATTCTTTATTTTTATCATCATACTTTTCCCCGGTTTAGTATTTCTGGACTGTGAAACAAAAACATCTGTCGATTTTTGCGGAATGGATAAAGAAAGAATAGTTTTGAAGTTCCAGTTGAGTTCCAAACACTCAAGTGGTGTGGAACGAGTTGAAAAGAAGGTACAGAGAAAGGTGGTGCGAGTAGCAAAGCAAGAGAGTTTAAACAGGAGAGAAAGAATAGATTTTAGAATTAAATGAGAAATGAAAAGAGGAAATAAAATGAAAGTAAAGAGAAAAGAATGATGATAAAAATGAGTTATTTTTGGAACTTTCTAGGATAAGAAAAGAATGGCTGCAGGAAATTGAGAAATTTATGCTGAAGATTGCATTCTTCCCTTCCATTCCTTGTCAATTGCAAAGTAATCTTTAAAGCGGATTTACTGGTTAAACTCTCAAAACGGACGTGCTATATTTGGACGGCAGCAGATGGGAGTAAGTTTTAAATTGATGAAATACCGTCCAACAAATGTTCATTTTTACCTACATGGGAAAAGCAGCAAGAAAACTAACTTAAATTGAAGGATTGTTTGAAAAAGACTCTGGCTGAGTATTGTTCCAGTTGAAATTTTTTTGTCCTGGCCACAAACCAAGAAATTTTGGAAAGCTTTTCGGTCTTTATCAAACACTTTTTAATTGGAACAATGAAAAGTTTGTTTATCTATTTTTATTTTTGTAGAAAAAATTGTACATCAATAAGACCAGCATTTTTTGACTTTCCGTAGGACACAACTTTTTGTTTTAAAAGATAGTTTCAACACTTTTATGTAAGTTTAATTCCTTTTAAAGAAGCTTAATTTTCTCATATTCTATTACTGTCTAAAATGTTTTTTCAACCAAAGTTTTTGTTCTACCAGGGAAAAATCAAGGATACAGAAAGGTTAAAAAATAAACAAAGACAAAATTGTGCAAAAATTGAAAAGGAGGTGTAATTTTTACTTTTCATCTTCAACAATTGAATAAAATAAGATTTCAACGTTTTGTCAAAATTATAAGTTTATCATCTTCTCGCTCTTCATTATTTGTCTACTGTTATCCCCTCTTTTTATTCAACTGTAAATTTGTCAAGTTGCACTCCCCTTCTTTTAAATTTTTACGTGGTTTATAAATATTCTTTTCATTTATGGTAAGAAAAAGGGTAAGATGACGATTTAGAGATGGGTGACAATTTTAGAAGATGTGATATGCATACGTAGAAATGCATCCGTCTCCAATTTCAGAATACAGACGCTTCATTTTACTGGAACAACTTGTTTTTCTTTCGAATATGTTTCCTATTTCATTTTTTAAAAGAAACTGTATTGTGTGTTGGCTTCAGGGCATAAACAAGATAATACGGGAAAGAGTAAAAAGTTTTTCTAACCTTTCACATTTATTTCCCCCTCCAGCCTAAACAGAAACAGCAATAGCAACTTTTTGACTTCTATTTTTTGAGTAGGAGGGGACAAAATGTTGAGGAAACAGTGAAAGAGAAAGTAACAAAAAAGTTTTATCTTTTTGAAATTCAACACGGGATTTGTCTCTTCTTCCATATCCATCCCACCTCACATCTCATCTTCCTCTTCATCTCTCACTTTTTAAGACAAAAAAGAAGATGTATAATTTAAAAGAAAACTTTTTCAAACTCTTTTGTAAATTTTCCGAATGAAAATAGAAGCCAAAAAAGAAAGACGGTGACGTAAGAGGAGAAAGTACAATTAATTGGACACTTGACTTGACACGACATCCTCCTCTCATCCAATTCTATTTTTCTACACTTTATTTTAAAAACAAAAAGATGAAACCCGAGAAATAAAAGCTTGTTTGGACTTTAGTATGAATATGACTTGTTTATATTAAGTTAGTCTCTTTAAGATTCCAGGAATAAATACTTGAAAGCTATATAGCCAGCATTTTTTCTAAGTGCAATTGGAAGAGAAAGAGAAAAGGGCTCTCTTGCCAAAAATACGATACTTGTCATCTCTACATAGGTAACGTTCTTAGTTACACTTTACGCAACTTTAAAGAGTTTAGCGAAGTAAAGTCCATTAAGTTTTATTTAAGAATCTCATTCCCATTCGTCATCTTTGTAGATGAGAGCTCAAAATAAGGGAGAGCGAAAAGAGTTAAGTGCCACCAGTAGCATAGTCATAAAATACTCGTAGCACTATGCTAGAGTTACAGAACAAAAAGTTTATTGTTGAACGGGCAAGTACTACTCTTACTCCTACTTTTGGACTTTTCCAGGAAGAAATTTACGATAAAGCAGGGACAAAATGATAAAGCAAAATGGGATTACGATAATCAAACTGACAATTTGACAATTTTCTCTTGCAATTTAGAGAAACGAGAAAGAGAAGGAAAGAAAAGAAAAGAAACAAAAACTTTTTATTTCCCTTTTAGGACACCGACCCAAAACATCAAAGCAAGAGACCGGCGGCAGCATTGGTTTTGTTATAAATTTTTGTTGCTCCTGCGGAAGAGAAAAAGATACGAATAGAAAGAAAGTGACGTATTTTGTTTCACTATGACTGTGCCACAGCTGGTTCCTTGTCTTTTCACAAAATGCGCTTTTTCATTCTGTTTAGGTAAAATATGCTTGGCTTTCAGTAACTTACTTATCAGTATGGTTTTGAAATTGAAGTGAAAACTTGATAACAGCAAGCCACCATAATCTACGTCATTCCTGCCGCTACGACAATTATTATATTCTGAAAGTGATGATGCTGATGCCGGTGGTATTGTTTGGCTCGCTTTTCTAGTCATTTTAAAAACAAACTTGTCTTTGTATAATTTTATGTTTGGTAATTGAGAAGAAGATAAAATCTCATCTCAAGACAGTTATCATCATCAACTCTTTATTATTTTCATTCATTTTCTCTCCAACTTTCACTTCACAAACTCTGCAAACCTTGTGGATAGTTAGCTAGATAGGACTGAATAATAAATGACGACAGCTACGTAGTTTAGCCAAGGCGAGGTAATCTACAATTCTAGAGTAAATTTTGCAATTTGCCTACAGCTGGATTCCATTCTATAAAAGCCATTGAGTCGGTCTTTCTCTTTGCTTTTACTTTTTATACAATGTCAGAGAAAACTCTAAGGCATGTACGGACTCGAATCCTTTCATCATATTAATAATAATTAATTTTCCTTTGTAATCATAATTTTTAATGGTAGAATTGAGTTTATTATTAAAAGTTTGCAAGCATCAGAAAAGCTAAACTTTATAATATTTTAAGGTAAAATTTATTTCACAATCACAGCAATAATTTTCTCCTAACTTTTAAAATTCAGTTCCTCCTAGCTTCTCCTAGTCATGTCAAAATCATGGGCAAAATCAAGTTAGAAAATGCGATTTAGCGATGATCTCAGTAACTTACCGATTTCACAAAAGGTTCCTCTAGTCCCCATCGGGCAAAGACACCGATAACCTGTCATACTTTGTTCCATCCCAGACTCGGTTGAAGGCTCTCTTGTGCAACTTCCTCGGTTACATTTAAGTGGGCACTCCATCACATCCTGCCTCTCTGTCGTGCTGCTACTCACACTGTTCCCAATTAAACTATTTGAATAGTCGATCGGGTCAATGCCACCTGGTGATGCAAGCGGCACAGGCGTTATTTCCTCACGTCCATCTTTATTATTAGTACTCCAAGTGGGTTCCTCTTTTTCATGTGCAGAGCTTGAACTGGAGTCAGAATTGAGGAAAGAAGAAGAATAAGCAGAACTGTCACCCTGTGATGAAACTAAATCTTGGGAGGAGACTCCATCCTTGTTTTTTCCACTTTCGGTCCGACTTTTACCTTGAAAGGGACCTGTAGTAGTTAGTTTGCTTGATTTTTGCTGTTCCCCACGAAGATCTTCTTCACCTTCTAAACTGTAGCTGTCCTCTGTTATGCTTCCATCCAATAAGCTTTCTTTCTTTGTCTCTTCCTCATTATGATTCCCACTCGGAGTCATTGTTGGTCTAGGTGGAGGCTTTCCAAAGCTGAATGCAGCCTCTGCTGCCGCATTCATTGCACTAATTGCTTGCTCCGGAGTTAAAACTCTCCTTCCTTTTTGTCTAGTTGAGGAAGGCTTCCCCGATAAAGAAGCCAAAGGCTGGGGGAGGGGACGAATGTTTGTGGAAGGTGAAGAGTCAACTTCCAAATCATATATTGAATGATGTTGATGCTGTGGTTGAGCGGCTGCTGCAGCAGCAGCAGAGGCCGCTTCAAAATTCTTTTCATTTTGATTATTTTTATTCCCTCGTTTAAATTCTGTAGTCGTATCTCTTGTCACAGGATGTGTTTCCTTTCGTCTCTCCTTCTCTCCATCTTCATCTTCTGCTGACTTCTTTTCATTATTTTGCTGTTGTTGGGATTGTTGTTGACGCCGAGCTAGCTCCAGCCTCCATTCTTCCTCTTCTTCTTCGCTGCTATCANTCACAGGATGTGTTTCCTTTCGTCTCTCCTTCTCTCCATCTTCATCTTCTGCTGACTTCTTTTCATTATTTTGCTGTTGTTGGGATTGTTGTTGACGCCGAGCTAGCTCCAGTCTCCATTCTTCCTCTTCTTCTTCGCTGCTATCATCCGACAACGTCGTGTTTGTCAACTCTGCAGATAAAAGAAAAATAAGAAAATGAAAATTGTATTGAAAGGAGTTATAGGCTAGGCAGCCATGTTTTTACTCAATTAATTAATTACGTAATTAAGTTACCATTGTCAAAATTTGCCTTATTAGGCAGGATAAATTTATAAAAGAACCTTTTCCCTTTTACCCTATCGTTACGCGTTCTTTTTAAACAAAGTTCATCTCATTTCATTATCGTTAAAAAAGGAGAATCTTATAAGTTTAGAAGGAAAAATCGATTTTTGCTATGAATTGTCATCTTGTCAGCGCTAGTTTTCCTTCCAGCTCTCTATGCCTTTCCCTGCTTACTTTAGCCACAAAAAAAATGAGAAAAAAAGCTCGCTTCAATATTTTTCAGTGCAAAGTGAAGTGGAGCAGCAGCGACAGGAGCCTACACATGCCATTCAAACGTCAAATGCAGACTTCGTCATCTCGTTATTGTGACTTTGCTGCGTTTGGTTGTGTTATGTATAGGAGAAAAAACCGCAGTTATTTTCATTTTTCCTATACAAACTATGGGAAACCAAGTAGTATAGTGTGAAAGCTTTTTAATTTTGAAGTAGTGTCGCCGCAGAAAAAACAACCTTCGCATTACATCAAATAAAACTAATCTTCATCAATTTCGTATCTTTTCACAAACAATAATTTGCCTATGAACCAGTCAACGTCTGTTCCTCTTATTTTTCCATTTTAATTTATAAAAATATTTGCTAAACATCCATCTAAAATCCATTCCATCTCATATTTCATCCATTAAAATACTGAGTTGTAAGCTGAGCGGAAGCGCAGTGCGAAAGAATAGAAAAATAATTTTCATTTTCAGCAGTGAAAGAACTGGTGACAACTGGTTTGTCATTTCGTCCTTCCAAGTCCAATATTTGTCATTTGCTTGTCCTCTATAGTCCTTCCCGTTTCTGACATTTTAGCTGTTTTTCTACTCTCCATTATAATAATGAAAAGAATGGGGCGGAACGAGACGGATTAGTTATCCTTTGTATAAATGGTACAAAAACAAGTAAAGTGGAGCAATTCCAATATTTCAGTTTCATTTTTGCAATGTTTTTCTTCTAAATTGATGTAAGTGTAGCATTGCAAAACAAAATAAATGCTCCATTACTGCCAATAGCAGTGCTACTGCACTAGAAATTAATAAAATTGGAGGAAGGAAAAAGAAAGAACAACAAGAAGCGGAAATTTATTTGAAGCGCTGTTATATCTTCTTCGTCATTTCATTGTATACTGCTTTGGGCTATGCACGCGCTTTTATAGGTAGATATACTAGGCTGTAAAGAAACAACAGAGACATCTTCAAACTTATTCGGACTCGAATAAAGTTTTTTTCTTTTAGTCGGTCGATAGTCTTTATTGATCTGGGATCCTTATAAGCCTGACAAGTGAGTAAGTAAGTATACATTCACAGGCTGGGATAAACGGAAAAGTTCTACCTGTGTTTCTTCTTGCTCACTCTCTTGTTTTGTTTTACAGGTATCTTTTCATTATGCTCAGAACCTATTCTACTTTTGTGTTGCTTCTTTTTTTCCAAGTTTTTAGCCCAGTTTTGTTCCAATTTCCTCATATTTTCCTTTCTCTGTGGTTTGTGTTCAGCTGGGAGTAGAAATAGAGTTAGGCTTGAGATAAACAGCAAAATGTAATTTTGCTTTCCCTTTTCACGCTTTTTTGTTCTTTTCTCATTTTCTTCGTTTAAATCATTATTACATCATGCTCATCTTCACTCAAAAAACACATCAGCTTTGTTTGGTTTTTGTTACTTTTCTAGCTGATAATAGTAATAGTGTAATTCTAGCCTTATTAAAGAAGTAGAACTTGTAGCAATACGGTAGAAAGTGTTTACATTAGGTAAGGGATATGGAAAGGAAAACTCATTACATTCATTTTTCCAATGAAGCAAAGTTAAACATTTTCTTTTCCTTTGCACTGCATTCTTCATTTTAAAAATATATACTATACTATATGTTTGTCTGGTACAATTCCAGTTTTTCTTTAAAAAGGATGAAAAGCAAATAAGTAGACTTCTCTCACAAATATAGTCCAGTCTGGTCTGGTGCAAAAAATTGGCGTCGTTGTTAGTGCTGATGTTGTAGAAACATATTGAATTATAAAGAGTAAATCCAAAAAAGAAATTGATATGAGAAAAGTCCTTGAAAAGATAAGAAGAAAAAACTGAAAAATTGGTATAAGAACTAGTCAAGAAAAACTTTTTCTAAAAAAGAAAGAAAGTGACACATTTCATGAAATTTTTTACCTAGCTTGTTTATTTATCCTTTTCAAAGCTATCTTCCCTTAAAAATAAGAGCGGAAATGAATCCTCAAGGGCTCGCTTATTGCTCGATTTGGAGTGATGTTGCCGTGGGCTTATATGATAGAAGGTTTTGACAGCGTCAGAGTGGGAGTATAAATGAAAGGAAAGGGAAAAGGAAGGACGCTTAACAACTTTTCAAACTATTTTAGTACACGAGTTTTTAAGATACTTGAAAATTTATGAGGGAGAAGGAAAATTTTTATTGAAAAGTTTAAGTAAAAGCAACATACAAAGACATAAAGATGTTCACTGTTGATAAGCTTCTTTACTTCTTTAGAGGCTGAATTAGATTTTATGAGCCAATCTCAGAAAATAATTCTTCAAAGTTAAATAAACTAGTGTAAAGCAGAAATAATTTGATTCTATTTATGTGCTTTCTTTCAAATCCAGATTTATCCCTTAAATCTATACTTTCAGTATGCTGTGCATAGTTACATGGCAAGTTTTGTTTTTCCCATCCTCCTCACAAGTAAATCTCAAAAAAGAACACAACGTAATTGATAAATTTAAAAGAACATTTGACCTGGTGTTTAAAATTTATTAGCCAGATTAGCAGAATTAGAATTTACAAGTCAAAGTAAGAGATAAAATTGCAAGCAGAGCTAATAAGAGCAGAGTTTGTGAATTATTTCTTACTTAAAATTAAACAAATGAAGCACCTGTTGTATTATAGGTTTGACTAATTTATAGCAAGGTTTGCGACGTCAGAAAGTAGAGAACCTCAAATTTTTATTACTAAAAATTGTACACCTTTCTTGCTTGGTTGCGCGAATAAATTTTACAGTGTGAGTAGTATCTTTAAAAGTAAATATTATTTGAGTATCGCATGGTATTAAGCATATCGTGTCTCCTCTGGAACTTGAACTTTTTCCTACTCTAAAACGATGATATAGTTAATCATAACAATTTACTTTGACGATAATGATTATGATAAAGATGACATGATGATATCTCTTATTTCCAATTTACGTTTTACAGATAAAGAAAGTCCTCCATACTTTTCTTATATATCCATTTTTATTTCTTACAGACGATTCCTATCTCTTTGTAAACTACAACGCAACGATATTTATTTTTTGATAAAAAGTTGTCAGTTTATTGCTGATTTTCTATTGTGTTTTTATAGACGTGATAATAGTCATCCGTTTCCAGTCTGTAGAGAGAGACGCCGAGAGATCCAAGAGGCAGGGAATAATAAAATACAAAAAATGTCGGTAAGATTCCTCCTCCCTATTTTTTTATTATCTTCGCAAAAATATCAACACAATCAACATCATTTTTATTCTCATCATTGCCATCACATGATCACCATATATCTCCTCCCTACTTTTTATTATCTTCGCAAAAATATCAACACAATCAACATCATTTTTATTCTCATCATTGCCATCACATGATCACCATATAAAATAAAACCCAGCTCCAGCTTCCACAGCGAATCAGTGAGAAGAATAAAATCAGAAAAGCAAATCTCAATTTTGGAATAGGTGAAACTGGGAAGAAATAGATCATAAAAAGGTTAAAGAATGTACATATTTTTGTTGTTTTTTTTCGATTTTACGTCTCTCACTTCATTTTTATTACTTTTGTAGTGGAATAGTGCAGAATTTGAGAATTCTCAACCGTGAAATGTCTCTGATTGGTTGTAAAACAAAAAAGTAAAAAGCTTGAGATGAATTGGAGAACCCTTTTTTGTAGCTTTTAGGCCCAAAATGAAGAAATATTCTAATAAAGGAGCGAGCTCAATTCTCAAATCGAATTGGAATTGACGTAATGATTCCCTATCAACAAAAATTGGAAATAGGAATAAGAAGGAAAATGGATTTCTTGGTTAAAGCTTGTTACTCAATGTTACTTGACTTCAGAAGAGCTGATTTTGTTTATATAATATTTCCGTGATGCTGCGAAGATGATGGAATGGAGCAAACAAAGATGGGAAATGACCTCGATATTTCAGCATTGACTTTAGTTTATATACAATAAAAATGCTATCAACAGCGATAAAATCAAATTCAAAACAAAAATTTGATAACTCCCTTGACCTTTTCAAGTGAAGGGGGAGGCAAAAACAAGGCGGATATACTTTCCCTTGATTTTCTCATTTTTAGTATGAATTTGCAAGAATTTAGGATAGAAAGAAGCAAATTCAGCAAAAAATGGTTTTTGCAGTAAAATTTTTTTGACTATGGAAGAAAGTCGATAAAATCAGTAGAGCTGGAGATAAATTATGTAAATAGTAGTGAGTAGAAAACATTTGAATAAATTATTAACGAAACGGAGAAAGGAACGTGGATTGTTGACTTTTTACGCTAAAACTTGTTCGGAAATTGCAGAGAGGACGATAATGACTTGGCGACATCGTTTTTGAAGCGTTTACCACTCTTCTTGATGATCATGATGATAGCAATGGTTACATGTTTGCAAATTTTCATGTTTGCTCGTTATTATTTTCAAGGAAAATTGTGAAATTTGCATGTTTACTTAAAGCCTTTTGGCAGAAACAGTATGAGTTTTGCGTGATAATTTGTATTTATATTTCGCTATTCCAAATTCTAATGATGAAGTTAGTTTTGTTGAAATAACGAACCACCTCAATAATATTATACTTTTAGGTGGAGTGTTTTTCTTGGCTAAAGTGTTATTAATAAAAGCTGCACTATTTTAAGGTGTTTTAATAAGCATTGCTCCCATAACTGCTACCACTTCAATTATAATTCAGATGATTTTGACTATTCATTTGAATTTCTAAAATGAAGATTTGAAAACTGGCAAATATACTTTTGAATTAAA